>JAQFZY010003250.1:0-10029 GCA_034696285.1 Hypogastrura burkilli | reverse complement strand
ACCTGATTTAGCACGAGGTTATGTGGACTGATAAAATTAAATCCGGCGGAGTGGCCCACTTTAAAAACCTCACTGTACTTTAAATGTACATAAGATCACACTATTTTATGTAGTACTTGTTTGGAGTTATGACTCAAGCCAAAGCCTGTCGTGGTCATCCTGCTTCGGAGCCGGGTTCCACTGGATGAGAAGATTTATGACTTTATGACCACAGGAATCAATAAAGATGTTGGACACATCATTTCTAATAAGCTTATTTGGGGTTTATACCCGATTGATATTTAATACCCTACCTCACTCATAGTGTTTGTTTGCTTAACACATGCATAAAATAATTATACTAAATTCGGGAACTGACGGAGCTCATATTTGCAACCCGGAACTCGAAAAGCCGAAGTGCCAATAACGCCTTCACTACTATTATACATATGTACTAAGTAGGCACTTGTACTTGTAGCATAATCTGTGGATAAAGGGACAAACCGGGTTGGGTGATATCGGTATACCGGAAAACTTGTTTGTCAAGTGTATTAATGATCCTCCGGCCCATACGGTCATTTAGATATGTCACATGACAATGACATGGTCTGGTCGGCTTGACCCCGGGTGATCACTTCGAGGTCACCACGTGACCCGTATAAGCCCAAATCGAAAATTCATTCCTAGCATATGACCTTGCATGGCTTGGGGTATCCGAATCCGTTGCTAACTCGAATTCGCCTCGGGCGACCCTTCCGAGTCACCTCAGGGTCGTGGAGCTACCGGTAGGCCGGAAAACTGGTTTCTCATATGTATTCATGATTCCCCGGCCCATACGGTCATTTTGATATGTCACATGACTTGGTGTGGTCGGCTTGACCCCGGGTGACCACTTCGAGGTCACCACGTGACCCATATAAGCCAAAATCAAAAATTCATTCCTGACATACGACCCTGCAAGGCTTGGGGCATCCGAATCCGTTGCTAACTCGAATTCGCCTAGGGCGACCCTTCCGGGTCACCCTGGGGTCGTGGGGCAACTGGTAGGCCTGAAATCTGGTTTGACAACTGTATTCATGATCCCCAGGCCCGTACGGTCATTTTGATATGTTACAAGACATTTTGTGTGCGGCATGACCCCGGATGTCCTTCCGTGGTCACCACTGGGTCACGGAGGGGTCAAATAATGGGTCAAACCATAAATTAACACTGAGTAAGGGATTCTGGTCAATTTGATGTGTCACATGCCCTGGTCAAGTCGGATTGACCTCGGTTGACCTTCCTGGGTCACCGGTGGGGGGTCACCGGTGGTGCCAAATCACGTATTGCCTTCCATATTTGTGATCCCGAGGTGCGGAAAGAAATTTTGATATGTTGCTTGCCTTAGTTTTTGAAAATTTCGTAAAAGGTCGTTTTTGACCAACTTTGACCCCCCCGGAAGGGGTTAAGGGCATTTGCCAGGAATGCGCACGGGGTTTTTAGAATATGCGCAAAAAGTTGAGTCTAGAACCGTTGAGACAATGGTCCTACGTTGTTTCGCGCCAATTTTAAGTCATCGTGGGTTATAGAGATAGGGCGTTTTGGACTAAATATAATAATATAGTGTTAACTATTAGACTATATAAGGCAGTTTTCTGAATAATACAGCGGCTTCGATTTCCAAACTTTTTTGGCGCCTAGGATGTCTGCAATTGAATTTACTGTGCAATGTGGAATCAACCTGGTTCGATTTAAACCATTTTCTTCGCTTTGTGCAAAGGTTGTTTTATAATTTACCTACAATACAGTTTTCTATGCAACCAGACGGCTTCGAACTAAAATTTTTCTGGGAACGCCCTGTTACATTTAATAGTAAATACAGTGTTTTGTGCAATTAGACGGCTTCGAATTAAATTTTCCTGGCGCTTCGAGCACAGGTTATATTTAATCTACAATACAGCTTTCTACGCAATCAGACGGCTTGGAATTCAAATTTTTCTGGCGCTTCGCGCACAGGTTATATTTAATCTACAATTCCGTTTTCTGTGCAACCTGATGGCTTGGAATTCAAATTTTTCTGGCGCTTCGCGCACGAGTTATATTTAATCTACAATTCAGTTTTCTGTGCAATCTGATGGCTTGGAATTCAAACTTTTCTGGCGCTTCGCGCACGAGTTATATTTAATCTACAATTCAGTTTCCTGTGCAATCTGACGGCTTGGAATTCAAATTTTTCTTTTCGCTTCACGCACAGGTTATATTTAATCTACAATTCAGTTTTCTGTGCAATCTGACGGCTTGGAATTCAAATTTTTCTTTCGCTTCACGCACACGCACAGGTTATATTTAATCTACAATTCAGTTTCTGTGCAATCTGATGGCTTGGAATTCAAATTTTTCTGGCGCTTCGCGCACAGGTTATATTTAATCTATAATTCAGTTTTCTGTGCAATCTGATGGCCTGGAATTAAAAGTTTTGTGGCGCTTCGCGCTCGAGTTATATTTAATCTACAATTCAGTTTCCTGTGCAATCTGACGGCTTGGAATTCAAATTTTTCTTTTCGCTTCTCGCACAGGTTATATTTAATCTACAATTCAGTTTTCTGTGCAATCTGACGGCTTGGAATTCAAATTTTTCTGGCGCTTCGCGCACAGGTTATATTTAATCTACAATTCAGTTTCCTGTGCAATCTGACAGTTTGGAATTCAAATTTTTCTGGCGCTTCGTGCACGACTTATATTTAATATACTATTCAGTTTTCTGTGCAATCTGACGGCTTGGAATTCAAATTTTTCTGGCGCTTCGCGCACAGGTCATATTTAATCTACAATTCATTTTCTGTGCAATTTGACGGCTTGGAACTCAAATTATTATCAAATCTTAGTCCAAATTTGGGCTTAAGAAACTAACGGCGCTTAAAATTAAGGCTTCTGCATTACATCCATCATTGTACTTTCGAGTCCAACCCTAGTTTTTCTAATCGAAATAGACGAAACGTAGGTTTAATCGAAACATACGAAACATAGGAAAATTTCAACTCCTCCAATATTACATTCATTCCAATGCTCACAAAAAATTTCTTCCGCGCGGCAAGCGCGCGGAAACCCCCCGGCCCCAAACGCCTTTTGACTAAACAGCTGAGCAAAATTCGACAAGAAATATATATTCCGAAACGGACCACGTGCGGTAAGATAAATTCCTATGAGAAAGAACCGCTCCTGGATTTGGGAAGGGTTTTCCCCTGAATAAGAAAACTCATGATAGATTGATTGCCTTTTGGTCCTAAGCTTCCGCAGAGAGTTTTTTTTGTCTCTACCACATATTCGTATTTAATAATGCCGAATGCTGAATGATTACCTTATTAAGTAGGGTGTCCCTCTCGTTCTGCTCGTCATCATTCAGCTGCTGAGCATCATCAATCTTCTTCTGCTCCTCTTTTTGAATGCGAACAGCATCGCTTCCAAATTCGGGATTTCGTGGAACCTAATCACAAGTTAAAACAAGAATTTCATGCATATTTATACTTGTAGATGTCATCCTTCCTAAAAAGATTAGGACACGAAATGGAAATGAAATCAGCAAAATTAAAGACTTCTACGTCCTCGTTATTAATACTGATTAAGCCAAAATGAGAATGACTTAATAAGAAATAAGAACGTATATTAACAGAAGAGAAGTGAGATACAAAAGCTTTCATGTATGTACAAAATAGTGCGACCACAGCTCGTACATATATCTACCAAGCTTGAAGCAAACACTAAGCTGTTGTATCTGTTCTGTAAATGTAATGTAATAATTTAAATAGCTATTTAGTAGTAAAATAAATTGATTATGATGCAAAAATAGCGGCAGATAAATCAGCCTGTTAACTCCAAGTGCAACGTTATTGTATCATACACCAGGTACTACCTTATATCCCATGGATTTTCTGAAGAAATATATTTCTTGATCCAAAAGCTCGAAGAGTCTCGGAGGAAAAAATTGAAAATCTTGAACTATAGGCAGCCTTGGAGGTCTTGGAGCCTGAAGTAGAGAAATTAAAAGATTAGTAATTTATCAGATATGGAAGTGATACTGTTATACAGCTCGTGTAATATCCACACTTTTTGGAAACAGTAATGGGGAATGGGGAACGGAGGGCAGTTCTTCTTATTCGTGGAAAGATGGAGTGATTTCCTCGAAAAATATTCACGAGAACAAACCTTTGGGGCTTTTGGCTCCGAAACCCGCAATGCTTCCCTGAAGTAAGCATCAACGGCGTAGTTAGCCTTTCTTTCACGCTTCGGCGGCTCAATCCAATGACCAATAAAATTTCTGTGCTTCTCTCTGAAAAATATTAAAAATAGTGAAGAACAACTTGTGGACCATGCAAAACAATGTTTTGCGTATTAAGCTCAAGTGCAATGGGTAAACTGGACATGTTAGGACTATGAAAGTGAATGGCGAACAATTTGCAAGAGCTCTCCGCCCTGCTCTCGTAAACTTCTTCGGATCCTCTGCTTTATCAAATACAAAATCCTTTCATGTGCAGTGCAGGAAAATAGGAAACGAACGGCTTTGTCCGCTATATAGGCTGAGGTTCGGAAAGCTGCGTAATAAGTACTAATAACCTGTAATCTTCCCCTTCAAACTTATACACAGACTGGGTGGGAGCATCTACGGTGAAATTTCGGAGGGAAGATTCACCCAGTGCTCCGAGCTTTTGGTTCAACTGTTCCGTCTTCGCTTCACTTTTCTGCAAAATTGAGTCAATATCTTCATCCGTGATCTCGGAATCCTTGGATGCAAAGACATGATCTGCTCCAAATCTAATCATGTTCAACATTTCATCCTTTCCGAGTTGACTCGACTTCCCATCCACCAGCCGTCCTTCAATTTGTAAACCCACAAAATATATAAGTTGCTAGTTAAACTCAGTTCTAAATCATATCTAGAACTAGTAGCCCCAGCACCAGAAATTCGGGTGTACGTAAGCATAACCAGGTGAAAGGTTCAGTTAAGTAATTGAAGGTGATTTGCCACCCTGTCTTTTTATCTACCCGAACCGAAATTCGACCTGACGCAGCACTATGGGCCCATGGCTCGGTGAAAGTGGCCTTAATTATTAAATAGCTAAAATTCGCCCGATATGAATGCAAATTGATATTTTATTAATTACTTTACAGAATTAGACATTTTTAGTTATAAAAATATGCAATAATTAAATATAATTAAATTTTAACCCAAAGAAATGCGATTTTTAGTCAATGATTTCGTAATTTATAATGTTATTTGTCTCACCTTTAGTAGAGTTTTGAGTAGAATTGGGTGTACACAGTTATGATGGATAATTAGCCTGATATAATAATGATATGATCTGAACCTACGAGTTGTTTTATTTGATACTACGTATTTTTAACGTGTTGCGTTTTGATGAAAGTAAAAGGGCGGCTAGCGCTGAGAACGAAGTATATTTAGTAGAATATATACGCTATCGCTATATAGCTACATAGGTAAGCTACGCGCGTACTATCGCACGATCAAAATACGCAACTAGGGAAGCGACGGAGTTTTTCCCTCGCCCTCAAAAGTAGATGCAGTAGCGATGACAAACAAAGAGGGAGACGGATTAGCTGTTCGTATGTAGTAGGACTGACGTCACGCTTAAGAATCTATGCTCCTAGCAAGCTATCTGTCCCAAGTGTTCTGTACCTACAACAGGCTGTAACTTCCGGTGAAAGTAAAAGGGGCAGCTGGTGGCAGCTAAATATATTATAGATACTATACAGTTTCAGAATATGTATAGATCAACTTCATACGTTGTGGAGATTTTTGGAGAAATTGAAAACTATAAGTCCCCTATCTATGCAATGCATTATTTCAAACTTAAAATCGCAATAACTCAAGAACGAATTATCCAACTGTCTTGAAATTTAGCACACAATAGCAGTACACTAGTATGTACAAATGCCGCACAGTAAGAATGAATATGAGATTAGGGCTTTATGGCCACTTTCACCGAGCCACGGGCCCATAGTGCGCAGTGAGAAAGCCCGTTGAAAGTTGAAAATTAATTACTTTTCTTTTAGATTTAGCGCAAAACTACACATTATAATTTTAGAGGTACCCTTAAGGACCCTCCCTATACCTCAACCATCTTGCCTTGACTTTGAATCTGTTCTGGAAACTTATTGTCGGGGAAAGTACCAATAATTATGCTTTGAGACCAGGTCCAGTTCGCCGGAATTTTAAACTTCGCGGGTCCGGGTCCGACCCGAATCGGAGACACCGGGTGCGGTTCGGTTCAGGACTTCTATTGGACCTGAATTATTTGGTCCAAGTTTAGATCATCAAGGAACCGAATCGTGCGGAGCTCTATTCTCCACATTCTGATTACCCGTGTTGCAAAAAATAACAATTTTGAACATTTCTTAATATAAAAAATAAAGAATTTACTCTTTCGAAAAATGGGTAAAAAAAAGCTAGCTAATTTATCTAAGAGTATTCCTGCAAATTGTCAGGAAGATCGGTCCAGAAACGGCTTAAAAAAAAGTCCGGAAACCGATACCCAAAGTCGTCAAATTTGGCGCTTAGTAGTTAGTAGGTACCACTCCCGCCCAAGGCGGGGACCTAAAATTCTACAACCTCGGATTTTAAACATCCATACACTACTGAATAACTGCCCAAAATTTCGTTTCGGTTTTCCGACCCACCGGACAACTTTTCCATTCGAATGGTAGAAATACTGGAGACATGCTCATATATGATATATGCATATTTTATATATTGATATCCGATTTGTGCTCAAGGGGCTTTTTAAAAAACTCGGAAGTTGAATCGTGTATCCGAAATCATCATGCATTTTCCAACTGGACAGCTAAAATTTTGGATTCTGAGCTTACATCTATTGCTAAACTAGCCAACAAGCCCCGCGCTAGCGCGGAATCAGCAACTACATTTTCTAAAGATTTCTAGAGTACACGTGCCATTGGCGATAATTTATTTAATAGAAATATTATATGTCACGCAGTATATTATAGTAATCTTTAGAAAATGTAGTTGCTGATTCCGCGTTAGCGTGGGGCTTGTTGGCTAGTTATTTGATAGTGCAGGTTCCAGTAAATGATATAATAACGGGGGGTAAATTTTAGTTTTACGTATTACTACGATTATGTATGGGTGGTAAATTTTAGTCACACGCATTTCGGCTTCCCAGCTTCAATCGGCCCAGGCACACTCCGAGACATAATAATAAAACACACTCCGTCGACGCAATTTCTAAACTTCTACCTGGTATCAACCTCCTAGGAGAGGCAGACTGTCACCTATTAGGGGGGCCCCTAAATCATGCATCCCTCCGAGCGGCGCTTATTGCTAAGACGGACGAAATCTCAATCCTCGTCAAAAGGCTCCCCGGACTCCATGCACACACGGCTCTGTTCTTACTCCGTCACTGATTCTTAATCCCGAAAATGACTTACCTACTACGTTGCGCTCCAACCTGGAGAGCACAAGATCTGTTGATGGCATTTGACATGATGACTCGGGAGGGTCTCATGTCCATCCTAAACGTGGATTTTAATGACACTCAATGGGCCCAAGCTTCGCTGCCTGTTGCATATGGGGGTCTAGGAATCCGCTGTGTCAGTGATCTCTCTGTTCCAGCATTTATTGCTTCGATCATGAGCACAGCGGACCTAATTTCTTCCATTTCGCCGGACTCACTGGACCCTATGGAGTCGGAAGCATTTGCGATATGGTCAGGCCTGACCGATAATGCAGCCCGCCTACTTCTTCATGCACAGAGGCACAGGGAGAAGCCGATTTTGGACAAGTGTACCGCCTTACTACTGGAATCCGCTACCGACGCAGAGGACCAAGCTAGAGTCAGAGCTGTTGAATGTAAAGAGTCCGGAGCATGGATCAACGGCTTACCGAGCCCGAATTTAGGTACTTTATTGGACAATGAATCCGTCCGTATTGCAGTGTGCCTGCGATTCGGTTCAACGCTGTGACATCCACACAAGTGTCATGGCTGTGATGGCCCTGTAGGTGACAGAGGCACTCACGGACTCAGCTGTATGAAGAGCGCAGGCAGGCATTCCCGACACCATGCCATAAACCACGTTATTAATCGTGCTTGTGCCTCTATCCATGTACCAGCCCGCCTCGAACCCACTGGACTCTTTCGTGAGGATGGGAAACGCCCCGACGGATTGACCCTGATACCGTGGGCCAAAGGAAAGTGCCTACTGTGGGACTCAACTTGTGTGGATACTTTGGCCATTGTCACTCCATCTGAAGGGGAAGTTTGTCCGTTTTCTCCAACGCATGCGCTAGGAGGAAGGAAAAACTCCCCCTTCTTGTCTTTGTTCTTCTATCTCTCTGTGTTAGAAATCAGGTACACAGGAACGGGTGTTCAAGCAATGGTACGCAGAGGGTGTGTGAAGCATCAGGTCGTACCCTTAGCCCCAAAAGCCCATTGTAGCATACATGTATGCAAACCTTAAGTGTATTTTTAATTGTTTTTACTATATTTAAAGTGTATACGGTGGCTACTAATATCTCGAAGATAATTACATTGATTGTACCTATGTGTACACAACTTTCTTTACTTACAATATTTAACAATATACTTATTTATACTTAGTCCAAGACTCCGTATCCTTATAATATACACGGAATGGAAAACATGATTTGAAAAACCTGTGACCCCAACCCACAAATGTCAACCCAAACCGTCTATGTCATGTAGTATATGAAAATGACCGGCCGGCCTTGGAGGAATGTACCTATGGTTTGACTCGTGATTTGACCCCGCGTCATGTGAGATATATCGTCATGTGTACCCATGACCCCGGGGCGTTGGATCCGTAAGTGTCACCTCGGGGGAAATTTGACCTAACAACGGTTTCGGATGCCCTGACTTGTACTGAATCTAGCGGTCTCATGGAATTATGGATCTCAACCTTCGAGGTACGACTAGGACCGTCTTAGTCCGATCAGAGCGTTATGCTCCGAAAGAAGTGGAATTAGCGCCGCCGGCACGACTTGACCCGGGCAGAACAGATACGTGTGCTATTGTGTTGAAGAAATTAAATTCAGCACCGCCCGTCACACTTGGCCTGTTTAAACCCGATTCAAGTTCTACTATCTCAATCTATTAAATTAGGCCCTACTTCTACGCTCGAATGGGATTGGCTGTGCTAGGCCCCCAAAAGTCTTCTACCCAATGCTGCCGACCCTCATATACCCACGTCACAAGGCCTGGCCCCTGTAGCTCCGGCACCTGACTCTATGCTACTGACCGCTACGACATTTCTGCCAAAAATCGTGACTTCGATTCCTACCAGGGCACTTTGGTTTATTACAAAAATTCGGTTTTTGTTTGCGGTTAAAAACTTTAGGTAAAATTAAAAAATAAAGTTATAAAATATAAATTATAACTCAAAGCCGTTCAGTAGTATATTAGAAGAGATATTTATATCAAAAAAGATCATAGCGTATAACTCTGTATGGCCTGGTACATAGGCCGGAAAATCGATTTGTCAATTTCTCCGCATTACAATTGTTGGTTACCCTCCCAAAATCCAATCCTAAATACGGCCTTGATGCCATATTACATGGAGCCGTCAGGTTGACAGTGGGTAATATTCCGGGGTCACTGGTAGGGTATGCACAAGACAAATCATGGACCAAACCATACAATAACACTCAGTATACGATCCTGGTCAATCTGAGTTCGAGTCGAATTGACCTTGGATGAACCTTAAGGACAGCAGGGGAGGGGGGTCAACAACAGGCAGGGTTGGAAAAAACATGTTTTTTAAAAAAAACAAAAAAAACTGTTTTTTATTGTTTAAAACATGTTTTTTTTATAAAAAACGTTTTTTTTTTAATAACAAGCAAAAAACCGTTTTTTATTGTTTAAAACGTTTTTTATTTTTATTGTTGTTTATGTAAAACTTTTTTTTTTTAAAGAAAAAACAAAAAACAGCTTTTATCATTTAAAAGGTGTTTATTTTATAGAAAAAAAGCTTTTCTTTTAAATAAAAAACAAAGAAAAACTGTTTTTAATTGTTAAAAGCATG
>JAQFZY010003249.1:0-10030 GCA_034696285.1 Hypogastrura burkilli | reverse complement strand
TCGTTTCACGGTAGTGATTCGTCATTCCGTGTAGCACGTAGGGCTACACGCAAGCGCTCGCAAGAGCACTTGTTCTGGGTTTATATTTATATCCAATTCGTACCGGATTCATATTCCATACCAATTGAGTTTAAATTATTTGACTAACATCTGAATTGGTTCATTTGCGTACTTTACTCTGAGCTCATTTCTAGTACATTTGATGATGAGCAGAATTAATCAGAAGCCAATTTCATTACATTATTATGTTCCAGGCGTTTGTCTGTCCATTTGCAAACAACTGCAAGGTTGACCCGGTGACCCGCCGGTTCTGTCAAAAGTGTCGACTCAAGAAATGTATTGAAATTGGGATGAAGAAGGAGTGGATTATGACGGAGGAGGAGAAGAAGATGAAGAAGCAGAAAATCGAGCAGAACCGACTCAACAAGCGGCAGAGCTCTGACTTGACCTTCGGCCACGAGCCCCCACTAACTAAAATAGCCTGCCTCATGGACTCCAACTCTCCGGTGGGGCGCACTGAGAGCCCTCAACCCCAGCACTCCCCGCCTGACCCCGCCCTTCCTACTAGGGACGGGGTGCAGGCCAACATGCCGCATCTGGAGTCGGAAGAGCCGGCTGGTCCAACCTTTGATGCCTCGCCTGGCTCTTCCTCCAGCGGCTCATCGGACATGGGAATCGCCTACACGGCCCCAGCCGCCCTCAACATGTCACAAATTGAGCCGGCCCACCTGCTCAACAGAGGCCAGTCCCCCTCACCTGCCCTTATCCATCATCACGGGACGGCGGGCTACCAACACTGGGTCCCGGACCTTCATCATACGATTCCGCAGAGTAGTGCTGGCCTTCCAAATTTGTCCCCTCCGCTCCCGCTGGTTCATCAGGATAAGGCAGGGCTATGTGAGTACGCAATGAATTGCTGGATTTTCTGTATTGACTTAATATTAGTGGTGACCACAAGATATAGACTAGACCCCCTAAAAAATATGCCGATGAGCAAATGGTAGATGTCGGGCACAAACTGGCAGTCATCTTATACGGGATTCATACCCGATTAAATGCCCGAAACATCTAGATGAGTAATACTGTTGGGTTAACATCTGGACTTGTTCATTTCCGTACTTTGTTTTGGACTGAAGTGTATGTTACGGACAGCATTAATTATAGGCCCTTTGCATTACAGATTCGATGTCAGGTGCTAATTTCATTAAATCAACTCTTGAAGCTCCGTCGAGGTTAGGCATGCCTTGTCAGGGTAGTCAGAGCCAAATGCCGCTCCTCTCGTCACTAATTCGACCTGGAGAGGCCGAGTCTCCGCCTGATGCTGATTTACTTGGTATGTATGGGAGTACAATTCGGATTGATGTTGTAGCTTGCATTTGCATGGCTTAATAGCCTATATATCTTAAAAATATACACTTTGCTCAAAATAAAAAATTGCAAATGAGGAAATACAGATGTTGGACACAAATGTTTTAGTCGGTTACTACTGGATTCATATACGAGTCATGGTCAATACCAATTTCCAATCGGAGTCTTCGTTTTGGACTAAAACACTTTTTTTTTTTGGCAGCATCAAATACAAGCCAAAAAGGCTGCTAATGCTGACAAAAAAATACTGTACTTATAACGAATATATTTGTATTTTGTAATCCGTATCTATCCTACCTTAACTTTATCCAGTTTGATAGCAGGAACTTAACCTAATAGGACTTTATCATTAATATAACCAAACCTAGCCCCTAACCCTAATTCATCGAAGTACGAAGTGTATTTTGATTATCTAAATTATTAAATCTAAATTAAACTCAGCCGGTTTTACCATTTTGTACGTTTCAAATTATTCCAGACTGCAGTACTAGCAACATTGGGAGCCGAGTTTCAAGCCATCCTGCCCTTCTGAGAGAGACTAATAAGTACTCGGATTTCCAACAGCATTCTCCGATTTCCCCGGCCCCAAGTACTGAGGACCATCAGGCCCATCACCATGTGCCCTATTTCCAGCCCACTCCGCCGCCGCCTCCCGCCCGCCATCCCTTCCGTCATCTGGCCCGGCCTGAGCCCGATCTCGACGTCCCGCCTCCACTTCCGCTCAACACAATGGATTCCATCGTGAGCGTGGCAATCACGGCGGAGTTCAATTCCTCTGAAATGATGGGCCGACCCGAGGAACCGTCGTCTAGGAACCTCAACAGGGCAGAGCGGACCAAACTTAATGAGCTCCTCATGGCCAGCCAGGCTCTCAATGCTCCAGTCGACGAGGAGGGCCCAATCAAAGTGTCCGTAAGTTGAGCTTATATCTTTGTAACTAAAAAATTACTGTTCAGGCGTTGTATTGAGTATTTCCTTTGATTTCAGGAGACGGCGGACCCCTCCCTCATCAATGTCATAAATCTAACGGACATTGCCATTCGGCGCATTATCAAGATGTCAAAGAAGATCTCGGGATTCAAGAACATGTGCCAGGAGGACCAAATTGCTCTGCTCAAAGGTAGCTGTACGGAGATGATGATCCTCCGGAGCGCCGTCTCCTATGATCCTGACAGAGACTCCTGGAACGTACGTAAAGCTTATTGAAAGACGAAGCTTCCATGAAAATGTATTTCCCATTTTTGTACTTATTTAAATACTGGGAAAACCGTTTGAAATGTGAAACCCGTACCTACAGAAATTGTTGACAAATCGAGCAAGTACCAAAACACAACCCACTGCGATTGAATTTAATCCAGAAAGTTGGATTTAAAACAACTCTGGTCACAAAAACGTTATATTAAATCCCATCAGGAAAAGTTTTGAAAATAGCCAAGTCCTAAAAAGTGTTAGGTGGGATTTACTGTGACTTGGAATGGAGTACTAATTGTTCCTTGTTTTCCTTCTAGATTCCTCACAGTTTCGGTTACAACATTAAGCTTGGGGTCCTGAAGGAGGCCCGTGGGAATCTCTATGAGGAGCACCAACGGTTCGTCAAGTCCTTCAGGCCCGAGTGGCGGGCCGACGAGAACATAATGATCATTCTCTGTGCCATAACGCTGTTTACGGCGGAGCGGCCGAACGTGATTCACAAGGACGTTGTGAAGCTTGAGCAGGACTCCTACTACTATCTCCTCAAGCGCTACTTGGAGTCCGTTCTGAACGGCTGCGAGGCGCGGTCGACCTATCTCCAGCTCATCCGCAAAATTGCCGAGCTCCACATTCTCAACTCCAATCACTTGAGGGTCTTTCTGGAGGTCAATCCGAGGGAAGTCGAGCCGCTCCTCATTGAAATTTTTGATCTTAAGTAGGCCAGAGCCGATTGGGTCAAGGTACTTAGCCACTAAATACAAATATGAATTATGGTAAGACTTCACTTTCCCGCTTTTTTAGTGTTCCTAAAGATCCCTTCCTCTTTCCGCCTAGATTTTACTTTGATTAGAGAGTCATTGGTAGCTTGCTGGACCGGCACGTTTTATGCGGCTGAATGATCCCAGCGCAAAGCCCAACTAGCTACATGCTTGCAATGCAAAATCCAACACAGGGTGCTCGAAGAAACTTACATCTTATATTACTATATTATATTTTTTATCAGTACCTACCTTAACGATTGATTTACGATGCATTGAGCTGAACTATACGCAAAAGCGTTGGGATTATTGGGAAATTCTTACATTATAGATTATTAGAAAGGCTTGTATTTAGTGCTGCCCAAAAACAAAGTGTGGGAATTAACAAACCGGGATGGCAACCAAACAGTATGACAGGCTGGGTATGGAACTTGAATCCCGTATAAACCAACTATCATATCTGTGTCCAACATCTATATTTGCTCATTCGCATATTTTGTTTTAGACTAAATTCTATATTTTTGGACAGCACTAATAAGTATTAAGTCTATTAGAAGTCGGAAGTAGGAGTCTCCTAGCCCTGACATTAACCTTGACGTGAGGGTACAAATGAAAATTCTATTTATTCCTTCAAAATACTAGCTGTAATGTATATTGTACACAACATAGTAATTAGTATTTAGGGATATTTTTGTGTAAGTTACTCCAAATTACTATGTATCTGTAGATATACAAATTTTTACTATGGACAAGATGGGAGTAACGATGTACAGAGCCTCTCCATTATAGTGTAGTACTGCGGCTACAAACTTAAACTACCCTGTAATATATAGTTATATTCGCAAAACATCACCCGGAATTAATTTGTATATACAATTGTAAATAGCGATAACAATGTTCCCCTTTGTTAAATTCATTGTACATTCTGACCGTCGTGACACTTACAAATTAGTATAAGGATTGTTATGAATATAGAAGAGTACGTTATGTTCGGCAAAGATTATCGTTTCAAACTTCAAACTGTATGTATTCCTAGGCCTAATACATAAATAGCCACGTAAATCCTAGCCTAAGTTATTATTATATTTACAGAACGAGGGAAGCTTTAACTGTTCTTTAGTCAAGTCAAACTTTCAGTTGTGATTCCGAACGCGTGTGCATGCCTGTTAACTTAATTAAGAACCATCGTCGATTCTATGAATTAATAAAAATAGGCCCACTCAATGGTCACTATGAATACAAACTAAGCTATTAACCCAAACTTATATTTTTACCATAAGGGCTACCGACTACCCCCACACAGAATTGGATTCTTTGGAAAAAGCTAACTATTTATTAAATACACATATTGCACAAAAACCAAACTGCTTCTACCCGTTGTCCCGAATCCTTTAAGTGATCACGACGCCCTTATGTATGCAGGGCCCGTTCGGTCCCGCCAATAAGGCCGGCCACAAGTACGTTTTGATCGTGTCACTGGCCTGGTCCGAAGAATGGAACCGGACGTGCATTTCCCGCATGAATACCCGGGTCTCGTACTCCAGGACGCAGGGCGGGGTCTAGAAAAGGGCAGGGAAAAGTGTTACAACAAATACTTGATATTAACTCGGTCCAAAAACATATACACTAGCATAAAATAAAATAAGATCTGAGTCATATTCATTTCAATACTTTGATTCGGGGTAAAATATATGTATATTTTTGACCAGCATTAAATACAGAAAGGATAAAAATGCTCAATATTGGAGTTATAAGGAATAAAAACAATTTCCTTTGCGGAAATGGTAATTTTTAAAGACGGAAGTCCCTTATTTTAGTAACAATAGCATAATAATTTATTGGGCAGGATTTGAGGTTGACTTACCAGGTTAGATAGTCCCCAGGCGAGGTTGACACAGGTTCGAATATACTTCATGAGCCCCTCAC
This sequence comes from Hypogastrura burkilli, assembly GCA_034696285.1. Classification (NCBI taxonomy): domain Eukaryota; kingdom Metazoa; phylum Arthropoda; class Collembola; order Poduromorpha; family Hypogastruridae; genus Hypogastrura; species Hypogastrura burkilli. Next base: position 4,787 of record JAQFZY010003249.1, on the reverse strand, counting down.
ACTTCTTGAGGCAGGGATAGTCGTAGAGCGTTGTCCAGAGCTGATTCGCAACTTGCTGTACACAGAGCGAAAAATGGGCGGGCTTTGAAGTGAATAGCCGCAAATTATTGTACCAATTCCTATTTTGTTGTCTTACCTCAACAGACTTTGAGAGGTCAAACCGGGGCCCGGAGTTCCCCAAGTACTCCCCAATCACTTCCATGACCTTTGCCTGGAGGGGCTGGGACTTGAGCTCGCTCAGAGCGCTGTGGGGGCCGGAGGGCTTCTGCGGGAGCGGTGGCGGCGGCGGGAGGAGCCCGGGCAGGCGCTGCAAATTATGTCCGTTCTGGCAAGTGTGGGGCGGGAGGGGGGCGGAATTGAGGCACCTTTGGCCCCGGACGATTGGGTCCATCTGGAGGACCAGTCTCACCCGCTTCCCTAGCTCGCAGAGATGCGTCTGCACCGCTCGAAATGACAGCTGCCAAAGAGGGAATCCCTAAATTAAGTGCTGAGCCTTGCAAAACTTAATATTGGTCATACTTTTTGTGCGGCATTATATAAAAGCCATTTCAAGAGGCGCGTATCCGCGACTTACCACCACAACCGAAAAGAGCAGCTTGGACTTGAGCTCGTCCGCAGTGGCGAGGTCAGGAAGGGCATCCAAGGCGTCCATCGTCTCAACGCGAGCCTGTAGTCATAGGAACAATCACTCCATAGATTAGTACTGATCCATACAATTTTTATTTGGACATTTTGACCAAAACTCCATTCAAAGCCAAGGACACGAGGGTTGCTCCCTTATGGTCAATTGTCATGTACATCTTGCGCACCGTGCCATTGGTTAGGCCGATTGAGTCACTATAGTCCATGTTTAAACCTAACCTAACCTAAATTAATCAAGCTCTACGTTTCTGATATTCCTAAATTGCTACATTTTGAACGGGCACCACATCTTAATTCTAGGTATAATTGACCGTCATGCCATACCTGTGCATAAAGAGCCCCATACTCCCGAATCCAATGATTGCGAGCCTCCTCCTTCTCCTTGTCCCGGCTCTCGGCCCCAAGACCCTTCCGAAGCCCGCTCTCGTCAAACCTGCTCAATAGTAATAGTTGGGCGTCATAATAGTGTCCCGGAAAATTTTTGATTTCACTGTAAAATGCAGTATCCGACTTTTTTTTAAGGCTTCCCTACCTTGAGGAAGTGATGATTTTCTTCTCCCGTTCCTGTAAGTGATCGATGGTGATGTTTGCATTTTGGAGCCCACGCCGGAGCTGAGTGATTTCGTTCCGGAGGTCGGTGATGAGGCGGTCATTGGGCATTGGGACGGGCTCGGGCGGGAGGGACCCGTTCGGGATCCCACACCGATGATTGACCCCTTGCGTTATGACCTGGTTGTCCGGCACTGAGACAACGGTCACGCAGTCAATGCATCCAAGGCTCCCAACAAATTCGTCGCTCCGCAGGCTCCCGCTCGACTCGCTTTCGGCTGAGGACGTACTTGAGGCTGGGATCAAAAATACAAATTATTATATTTTGGCGGAAAGTCTAAATCCAAATCGGTACTTCAGTTGAAGCTAGGTTTGGTTTACTGATACAGTTTTAAAACCTTATTAGGTTATGCTACTTAAATCCCATTAAGTTAGGTTAGGTTAGGATTGAGCAGCATTTAATACAAGCTTTGAGAATTCCGGACTTTCCCTTTTGAATGAGGAATATTTAAATCATCAAGTAATTGGAAATCTCTCACTAATTCAATCAGATTTCCTCGCCAGAGTCTTGAAATATTTCGAATTCTAGCGTTTTAATTCCGTTAATTATTCTAAAATAAATCATATTTTGCTTATACTAAGTTTGACTAGATTTATGAGTAATTTGCGGTATTTGGTGAGGAAATCTGTTTAAATTGGTGAGACATTTCAAATTACTTGGTCATAGTTTAAATGGCAGCCATTTTAAATACATATCTTCACCTCAATTACAGTAATAATGCTATGCTGCAATTACTTAAGTAAGTTTAAATAAGGCCTAGTCGTAATTCACTTCATCCTGTGCTCTATTGACTTTAAGAGCCCAACTTTAAAATTAAGCTAATAGAAGACGTACCATGCCTTCCTTTAATTTTTGTCACGCTCAGGCACGACAGTTTGACATGGAGGAAGAGCCAGAAAATCTTAATGTTCCTATAATGCATGGGACATGCGACACTTTATTTCACTTTCAGCTTCTAGAGAGGTCACCGACATGGGGAACGTGTATTTCAGTCTACGCCCCTAGTTAATTATAACTGTAATTTGCGTCGTCCTTTCCCAACATTTAATACAAATGAAGTCCCGTACTATTTAAAGGCTATACAGACGGAAAAGGAACAGGATAATATATAACTCTTAACTAAGTAAGGTACCTAATTCGTGAGTTACTGTTGTTCAATTAGTTTAAGTTCTACATGCTAAATCAATTCAAAACTTCATGTTGAATATATTATTTTAGTAATAGTTCTGGCTAGAACAATGGTACAATTTATTTTAGATTGGTGTCTAAATTTAAAATATGCTGGAAATCATAATTGAGCTACTAGCATATCATTATTTAAATTTTTGTCTGACTTTTGTGAATCACATTGTAAAAAAGGATCCATTTTGGAAAAACATAAAATTCCCGTTTATACCTTTAGCAGGAAGTAAAATAATGGATTTACATATGGAACTTTGGATTGATTCTATTGAACTTCCCAAACCTGGCCGTCAGTAAGTATACTGTCTGTATAGAACTAAGCTCTCTATGTAGTAATACCGTAAATAGTTCAGCCACAGATCAAATGCATATAAGCGTCACGCATGAATTGAACTGACTTTCCTCAATCCTTCTTGAGAGTCATTTTGTCCTCTATTGTCTATAAGAATTCTTTATGCATGAGTTCGGCTCTGCATTAAAGTCCTGCTCTGCTCAACCTAAATGTGAGCTCGGTACAATTGTACTAGAACGTACAGTAGGCCCGGCTGCTCCGAAAGGGGACTAATTTGCAGATTTCAGAATTTCGTACTACCTGGAGGAGGCGGACAACTTAATTCCTACCTTCAGCAATGAATCAAGTAGTAGAGGGAATGTCGCTCTCCTATATTACACAGCAATTAGGAGGGACAAGGAGGGAGCTTTATGAAGATGAGCCTCGTCAAGTTGACATGGTGGGACCAGGAGCCTGTCACAGTCCCATAACTATCCACACACCCTGCGTCCGGACAATTGAGAAAATAAATGTTCGGCTTGACATGACACGGGCTCAGGTGTGAAGTGTCATTGAGGCCCAGCATAACAAAGTCTCCGTCATTAGCGGAAGGAAGTGACTCTTCCGCGAGTTTGTTCAACTTGGTTTAGGAGACAATTAAGAGTTCCTCCGTGGGGATGGGCGACAAGTGACAATTATGCGGACATACACGCCACTACTTACTAGGTACCTACGTCAGGAAAGATCTGCATTTTTGGAAAAACGATTGCATAGCTGTGTAGTAAGTTAAGCGACGTAGTACTTACAAGTTAAATTCCAAACTGGGCATCCGGTTCAAGTTCAGTATCAGTTTGAACGAATTAATCTTAATTGATCACCAGAAAATTTTCTCACCAAAATATTTTTTACTTACATCACCTTTTGACGTTTACTACATTATGTCGTATACATTTATGGGGACGTTAATACTTATTAGGCAGTAGCTTAAATTAAATACTTATTTTTGGCTAAAATAAATTCCTTGTGCTTAAACCACACCTAAAATACTTATTTCCAGCGGCTGCCTTCTTCAAAATTAAAGAAATTAAAAAACACGTTACCTAACCCAATCTAAACGCTGTTAGCCTGAATCTAGCCTGACCTGGCTTAAACCATGCCAACCTTACCTAGCCCAAGCCAAGCAGACCTCACCTGGCCACTCGTACGTACAATTACAAAAAAAAAAAGAACTTTTAGCAGTGAAAACAAACGGCTTTGGCAGTGAGAGTAATTATTACTGTAAGTCTGTAAATTGCCTGCGTGGGAAAAATAGCTGCAATCTGAGCCTGGATAAAAAAAAATACAAAAAACACACCTAACTGTACCTTTGCATTAACATGCCAGGGAAATATCAATTTGTTTACGTCAATTCCATTCAAGTGGGACTAAAAACAGGGAGTGTTAGTGTTAACCAAGGGAAAGGAATACCGCAAATATTGTATAGCCTTCTTGCTGTGTGCACGAATGGGATATTTACATTTTAAGCCCTTTGTGAGAGATTTTAAGTAGGATAGTAATATTTGTATTATCGTCTAGAGCCTCCAAGAGTCAAGGGGTCATATAAATGCTTACTGCCGCTTGACATGCACGGGCACCAGAATCCCTAATAGCATAAGTGCCGCGATCAAGGAAAAGAGATCAAAGAAAAGATCCCATCATCTTCTCACAAAATAGAAAAAAACAATAGAGAAAGCACAAAAAATCCCACCCAAGGCACATAATGAATTGTTGAACTTTGAAGTCGTTTCCTAGCCTTGTGCTAATGAACCGCGCCTCTCCTAAATCAAACGTGACTTAAAGGCCCGGAAATATGAAACCCATCCCGGAGTCCCAAGCATTCAAAAGCCAAAGCCAATGGAGTGGAAAATACATGCAAAATTTGCAGGATACGGCAAAAAATGTTTATTACTTTTTTCATTTGAGGCAGAGCATCTACTTGAGTCTAAACGGATGCATTGGGAGTATTTGCAACAAAATATGTAGATGCTCCAAAAAATAACATAGGAGTATACCTACGGCGACTCATATAATATGCACGTAGTA
>JAQFZY010003248.1:0-10030 GCA_034696285.1 Hypogastrura burkilli | reverse complement strand
GTTTGAAACGTAGAGCCAACCTCGCTAAGCGGCGGAGCCGCGTGCGCAAGTATAAGACAGGAGCCGAAGGCGACGTCTTTACTTGTAATTAATAATCCAACTCCAATCCAAACCGTTCTACTGTAAAAATACAATTGCACTGCTAATTCGGTTTCTCTTTCCTATAAAAAGCAAGAATACATAACGATGTAACAACGCTATAACCAATAACTAAGGGGAACATTCTCAAGAATAGTGAAGTTGTTCGTCATACTGTTGTTGAAGAGGGGAGAGGGGAATTGACATTATGAATGGGATGGCATACGCGATACGCCACAATAAATACAATTACATTTCCACAATAATTAGGATACATGATGAAGCGTCTCAATCTCAACGACTGTGCGCAACAGATTAATGATATGTATATGGTATAGACATACTGACACAAGGCCACAATAGCTTCTAATAGTCGATTTTGTTATCTATTGTTTTATACTATTTACCTCACTTGACGTGGATATTGAGAACACGCCGATTACGAGCAAGATGTATATCATCTTGTTTTAGTGTTGTATACGTTGGACCACAGTTGTCAGATGAAAGGCGAACTAAACATTAATCTAATTTAAATCATGTAACTTCTTATAAATGCTCAAATGGGAGTAGTTAATGCTATATACATACAATTCATACATACTGCATCACATCGGTACAGTACATGAAGTATACAGTATTATGTAATACGGGGATTTAATTTTATTAATTAATATCAGTTAGCACTGATTCGGCCTTAAGTTTGGGTTGAAGACATATTTAATCATCTCCAGTTGACATTGACATTGAACTTTACCATTCAACAATCTGCAAGTAGTGTCTCAAGTAAGAAACTGCGTCATGTAATTTATCTGTTTTGCTCCATTTAGGATTTACTAGCGAGTTACCCGTTCGATGAACGGGAGCTTGGGCGAAAAAATTGCGGCAGAATTTGTTTCGGGAGATACAATTTGTCCATTCGAATCTTCCCCCTTACTTCCTTACATTTCATGATTTCATGCAGTACAGTGCCAGTCGTATTGCCTGGCCTTAAGTTTAATTTATTGTCGATTAGTTTTCACACTTTGCATATTTCTTTCCCGATCATACTCGTATCGAACCGTACCTTCTAGGGACCATAACTTGACGCTGATCATACTAGCCTAACGTCCAATCTCCTTCTAATTTCCTCAGTCCTCAGTTTCAGGCTTTCTCACCTTCCATTACGTTTCTTGCCTTCCATCCAAACCTATGGTTTCCCTTACACTTTTTGCCTTCCAGCCTATATGAGGATTATAGTCCTAACTCAGGCCAAGAGAGGCGCAGCCGCATGGATGGGGCATTTTCCTCTTACTTGAGTCTGGGATTGGGAACCAAACCCGTGTATTTTGAATGTACCAAGTACCAATTCTCTTCTCAACTCTCCGTTACACTTAACACTTAACACAATTCCTAATTAATATTAAAATACCTTTAAGAGGTAGAAACTCTTCTGGCTCCTACTGTTCAGTTATCAGTTGCAGTAGCTGTGTACATAAGTTAGTGTTTTGGAAAGAAGAACTTTCTGAAATACACGGAGAACTGAAGGGTGTCTGCTGTAAGCAAAATCAGCCTTATCAGTTGCACAGATTCCCAAAATCTAAAGAAGGAAGGGAAGAGTGGTCACGCAAACTGCGACGAGTTGATTTTATTCCAAATGACGCCAGCCGGGTGGCAGAAGTATGTCTTTAGGTGGACTATTATCAACAAACGAGTTAAATTCCGAGGTTTTCTTGAATTTCAAAGGCATTGTGACAGTAGGAACATCTTAAAGTTTGTAGAAGGTACTATATTTTTCGAGGTTCCAGAATTCCATCTCTGCTGGACATCTGTACAGTTTTCACCGCACAACCTTTGAGTATGTGCGTAATTTATTTTAAATGGCACAGCAGATACGTGGCTGCAGACTCTGCTATTACTAGCTTTGCATTTGCAGCCTCCACTGAGAATAATCCCAGTACGCTCTGCCAGTAACCCAACATTCGTACAACTCGTTAACGGACTGTGAAGGTCGAACCTGAAATCATGAAAAATCGACCACTTATAAATTTGCTATAGATAGCTATATACTGTAATCATTGACTTGCATTTCTGGATATTGTAGGTTTCATACCTGTGCCTTTAAGTATACACATTTGTTGAAATTAGCCACCATTAATTTTCCAACACACTCTGACAGAAAGTAGCAACTGTTGATATTATAGCACGCATCTTTCTAAGGTCAAAGACCTTCTGCTCAATTGGGTAACAAAAAATATCAGCTTCTAAAACTGGCGGCCATTTCTTCATGGCGTCAACACATGTAAGGTTTGCTGGAGGGCATCTGTACTCATTACTTGTCACTACTGGCACTGGAGGCACTACTGGTACTACTTTAAGTACTACTGGTACTAGAGGAGACGATTGATTTGGGGCTAAATACAAATACACAAACGTTATGTACTGCAATATTTAACTCATTGTCTATTTTGTTCACCAATTATAGTTCATATCCAGGTCAATTTGTTAATGGAAAGTGGCAATTTAAATGTATGACTCACCCATAGATAAAGTTGAGATTGAAACAGCGTCAACTAATTGCAGTAAATCTGTGATTACAGTGATTATCACTTACTGAAAATACTTTATTATACTGTTCGATATTATTACTTGTTTATTTGAAGTTTGGTACAAATAATTGTTAAAGTTACATGCTTAAACAAAATTAAAAAGTAAAAGTTATGCAAAAGGAAGTACAGTTAGCATAAGCACAAACGTGAGAGTCAAAATGTAATTGCCAGAGGAGGTTTTGGCGCCTAGTGACGTGGCTTACATGGAAAGAAAAAAAAATTAACCTTATACCTCCGTTTTAGACCAAAAGGTCTTACGAGATGGTCTTGTCTGTCTTTCATCATCATCATCATCGTATTTATTGATATGGCTTACGCCCAATCAAACTTAATATTAGTACAGGACAGGTTGAGTATACTTATTGATAATTGAACTTATATAAACGAGCAGGTTCCGATATTGTGTAAGGCATAATTTCTGGACTGGTCCGGGTAGGCCGGAAAGGAGAGAGGCAGTCTAGAAAGAACGATGTGAAATCTTTTACACTCGTAAAGAGCGTGAAAGAAAGAAAGTTGCTCGCCACAAAGCTGGCCCTGCTTCTCCTTTCAAGCTCCGAAATCAGCGAAACTGCCTTGGTTAAAAACAGAATTAAAATTTATCCTTAATTGTAGGATTATCCTAACTACGTACAAAGTTAAATTAAATTTTAGGTATGGCTCGATATTATACTTAGTCTTGATTGTTATATAGTGAGGCATCGAGTGTGACTTACAGACTAATTGTTTATCTCTAGTTTTACTCTAGATTCGTGACATACCTAATCTTAATTAGTGCTAATTTGTTAGCCGAACTTGTATTATAGAAGGACCCCAGACGAAATCCTCCAGGACATTCTTGAGTTGCAAGCACCAGCTATAGGTCTTCTCATCATGGGCTGCCGATACCCTCCTGAGCTCATAATACGCAGCCCTAATGAGTGAGTCATCCTTGCTCCTCCAAAATCCTAGCCCAGAAGCTAAAGGTTAATTTAAGGATTTCTACTTTGGTGTGGGGTGCCCCTAGTTCCAATCGCACAAAATACCTTGGGGTGGCTATAGGTAGTTTGAAAACCGCTTATATTAGCTCTGCTGGACGCTTTCTAATTGTTCGGTCTGACCTATCCACCAGAGACTAGCGCCATAGATGGTAGTGGAAAGGATAATTGATCTGCACAGCTTGTTGGTAAGGCACAAGGAGAAGGTATAGTGGCATTTTAAGTATGGCAAGAACTCCAGCAGAAGCAGCTAATCCCTTCTGTGCAGCTTCCTTTGCAGCTGAGTTAAAGATTCCTGATGACGAGAAAGTGACACCCAAATACACCCCTTCTGAATAACACCACATTAGTTTTATTCAAGTTAGCATTCTGACCCCTTCGGTTGAAGAAATTTGAAGTAATTTTGATTTTATCCTGAAGTGCCTCCTTTGATTTAGTCATTATTACGAGGTCATCAGTGTAGAATAGGTGGTGAACTGCACGCGTCATCAGCTTAAAGCCCGGCAGGAAACACTTTTCGAATTCACTGTTCAGGTCCTCTACAAAGAGTTTGAAGAGGGCAGGCGATGCAGTCTGACCTTGTAATACACCTTTTGCGATATTTATAACTTGAGATCTTTCAGATCCGGTGCGAACATACTCCTTAGCTTGGTTGTACAAACTCTGGAACACTGATATAAATTTATTTGAAACTCTCATTTGAAGTAGGGTGGTCCAGAAGAGGTTGTCATTCGGTGTGTCGAACGCGTTAGATAGATCAACAAAGCAAGCGTATAGTTTCTTCAGGAGCTGTACCTTACTCGCTGATTTCAGGACAAAAATGTGGTCTAACGGACCAGGATCTTTAGAATGGTGTTTAGAAGGGAGATGGGTGGAAAATTAGAAGGAATATTTAGTGCTCTTTTCTTGTGGATTGTGATAATAAGAGCTTCGCACCAATTGTTTGGAACATGACCAGAGGTGAATATAAGCTAGAAGACTTACTAACGTAAGCAGTGTTGCAGGTGTTATAATCTTGCATAACTCACTAGGAATCTTAACCGGCCTGGGGGCTTTGTTGTTTTTCAGGTTTTTAACAGCTAACTGCAGCTCAAACGATTTACATCGTGGTCCAAGATCGAGTCATCGTTACTGTGTTGATTGAGATCAGGGGGATGATATGGACTGACGTCAATTGCATCAAAGACGCAGTTGTAGTGCAGGTGCCAAGCTTAAAGTGTGGTCTTGTACGTATTGGTGGAAGGCCGGGCCTTCATGGTGTTATAGGCTTTCCAGAAGTCGGAAGGATTTCTTGCATTGTGCAGCGCTGCTTCAAGATTTTGCTTGAAGGTCAGCTGCTTCTGGGCACTAAGGAAATTGTATTCTTTCCGGGCAACAATGTACTCAGTAAGACTGCTATTTCGTCCATCAGCGTTTGACTGCTTCCGCCTTCTGAAGTTCCTCAGGGCTCTGTTCATTCTGTGTTTAGCTGTTCTACATTCCTCATCAAACCAATTGGATTTCGGCACAGTGCCGGGTTTCACTGTAACGAGGCACCCACTATCTTCTGCCCCAGCCCATATTTCGGAATAGATCAGCCCCTCCAATTCCTTTTTGAAAAAAAATCAGCTGATTTAGGATTTTTTGGCAGTATGAGTTTTAGCAGGGGTGGGCTTCTGGCTCTTCTTCTGTTGCATGGTTAAGAATTGTTTTAATAGGAAAATGACAGAAATAAGTAAGGAAGGACTTGTAAGGAGGAAACGTGTGAGGATAGCATGGGCGTATCCAGCCTCAAGTTTCGGGAGGGGTTTCGTTCGACGGCGACATTTTCAGAATTTTTACGTTAGAAAATGTTCGAAAATGTATTTTCCGAGGCGATATGAGCAGACTTTGACGCGAACAGGCACGAAATAGCGCCGCGGGCGAAAATTTTTGGGTTTTAGTCTTAACATTTCTCTATTGTCCGACATTTCGGGGGGGGGGGGGGGGGGTTTAAACCCAAAAAACCCTATGCTGGATACGCCCATGGACGATAGGTTAGGGGTGCAGAGTAGGAGGTCTATGACTCTAGTTCCCTCGTTAATGTCACTAATAAAAGTAATCCTTCCTTCACGGTCCCCTTCACAGTTCCCATTAGCTACTTTTAGTCCTAAATGATCTGCCAGCGCCAACAGTACCTTACCCTTGGAGCTCAGTATACTATCCTGTGTTACACGAGGCCGCCCTAGTGCTGTATTCCTGTCAGCCAGTCGGGAGTTAGCGTCACCCATGATGACGATATTTGGGAACTGTAAAGAGACGTCTTGAATGTCCTGGAAGACTGAGTGCAGGCTGGGGTCGAAGTTAATGCCTGGTGAGATTTAGATAAAAACTATAAGTATAGAATAATTACGAGTTGAAAACAATACAAATATATCTGATTCAGAAATTCTAAGTACACTGAAAGAACCTTTGTTATCCTGACGCTACCCAACAATGAAATCACAATAAGGTCCCTCTGTTACTGACGTTGACTTTCGCAGGGAAAGTAGAAAGCTGGTAGTCTTGTTCCAATACTGAGTGTCGCCATTTTTCACCTTTGTAGTTTCAGGCTTTCTCATTTTCCATTACGTTTCGCCTTCCAGCCAAACCAATGGTTTCCCTTACACCTTTTACCTTCCAGCCTATACCTCCGATTTAGACCAAAAGGTCTTAAGAGATGGTCTTGTCTGTACGGTCTGATGACAAATTCAGAACTCGAAATTGTTTAAGTCACTACGAAAATTTTCTTCTTGTAGCATGAAACTGAAGCAGAAAGAATGGTTCTCGTCGCTGATACCAATAACACACTTCGTCTTATGCGTTAAGTCTAAGTGGATTCGAGGTAGTTGGTTGAATGAGGGTCGAAGGATGTAAGTTTACATATTTCTAGGTACGTGTGTTACAACCTTCATCGCGCATAATATATTACTAATTGCTTCCCACGATACGGCTATATATACATGTTAGAAAGGATGCGTATGAGACGTTTGTGAAGCACCTAAAGAATATACGTATATCTTAGTCTGTATATTGTGAAGCAGATTAAAGCGCTGCTTCATATAGGAAGCATTATCGCACTGCTTAATGGCCGTTTATGTGTCAGGTATCAGTGTTTGAGTATTTATCAAGTGATAAATATCAGCCCGATTAAAAGTGTATTTTTATCACTTTTTATACGAGGGCTATGCTGATAAAAAGTGATGAAAAGCGATAAATACTATTTCACGGATAAATGGAAATAAAGAGTGAAAACAAGCGTGGTTTTTCAATTAGATCTGTAATGTTTCAAAGAATCACACTAGTTTCGGATGCGGCATGATTAAAGTGTACAGATACAGTGTCTCCCGTGTGAGCCGTTACACTTCTGGTGGTACGCAAGGGCTATCCCGGCTCAGTTTTAGAGAGTTGATCGACTATTTGACAGGAAATTTCAGGTTTAATTGTTTGAATTTACAAATAATTAATGGACTCCTATTGTAGTGATTTTTAGCTAAAAAGTGAATAGGTAGTTGAGAAAAGGTAGTTGTAACCAAAAGTTGTAATTTAATTCGTTCTCAATAGTTAATTTTAGTTCAAGTAACGGTTGAGTTTGAATTTTGGCGCAGTTCTGCCATTTGTATCTCTTTTTATCGTTTTTATCACCTTTTATCACTTTTTATCAGTAAACGATAAAAAGTGATAAAGAATGTGCAAAGTGGTGGAAAGTCGAAACACTGTCAGGTATGCTAGCTTCATTAACAGCGTTACGGACAGACGGACGGACGGATGGACGAACGACATAGAGAATGCATAACCGCTTTTAACTTCGTTGTAATAACGGTCATGGCACAACTTCATGATGAAGACATGATTGAGACAAAAACAGACAGTTGGATCCGTGCATTGCATTAGGTACGTTCCCAGATAACCATACACGATACACGACACTGCCATCTGCCGTCCCAAGACGATCCCTTAAAGTTTCCTAGCGCGAGGAGCTTGGACGTGCTTAGGCACTAAAGAACACAAAACCGGTACCCTTTGCGAAAATCGGTTTTCCGGGAGGTGAAGTTGCACAAAACTGGTTAACCGGTTTAAAAACCGGTTTTTGTCAAAGCTATTTGCTTTAACCGTATGATCTATTTATGAGCTGTATAGGCCAAAATTCTGACTGGAAGCAATAGCCAGGGTTTCCTGTAAGGATGCAGCTAATATTTCAACTAAGCATTCGTTGCAATTTCTAGCGGAAATATAATTATTAGAAAACAAATAATGTTCACAGCTCACAACATTATTTTAAGTATTGCAAACTTTGATTAACCTAGAATTTGTATACCTCAATTTAATTCGTCCATTTTATTAATCAAGTTAATCATAAATGTGTCCGCAAAAATGTAATTTATAAAATTCGTAAAAATCCTCTTATATAAGTTAGTCTTTCTATCACTGTATGTCTCACTGGTGTGTTGGTTTTATTCGATCTGTAATTGGCCGGTAACGGGAAAGGGGCCGGAGCTATGAATAGACCATGCAGGAAGAAGGTTGCCAGTGTTTACTAAACAATAATAACAGATGGTCTCTCCGCTTCCTGTCTTCCGTCTCCCATAGTAACAAGTGACTGACGTATATACTGGGACTACGGTTTATTTGCCAATGTCGATAGGGGTCATTGGCATCGTTGAGGTTCCACAGTATAGATTCAAGGAGGGATTGAGTATTGAGTACATAAGCGTACACCTAAAATGTATGCCTACTTATGGGCTGAGACAGGCAGTTGCAACTTGAGCAACGGGCTTTTTCGTTGCTAATGCTGATGCTGAGTACGGTTTTTGGGATAAATTTTATTCAAATTTAAAACTGAAATTAAAGCGATAATACTGAATGCATCGGGGTATGAACTTAAGGGTACCACGCCTAAGTTCAATCTAACGGGCTAAATTAATTACTGTATCCAATTGCAGTAATTTTAATTTTGAAGACGAATCTTAGTCAAATTGACAGATTATGTTTAAATTTTCTAATTAAATAGTGCATTCCAATTTCCGACGCATTGGCGTTTATGGGTATTTCTGACACTATGCGTTTGTTACTGTCAAAATCGCGAACCACCAAAAAACACCAGAATTCCTGGTGCTGGGGATACTAGTCGATCTTAATGGTATGTAATCCTGTTCGACAATGCAGAGTTTCTTTGGAATTTCAGCTCATCAATACAATTTAAACTACCATTTGTAAGATTGTAAGTTAAACTCCGTATAGCTCTGCGACTCGCGCACTATACACTGCCAGTGAACAAGAAGTTCAGGAATGAATACGAAGTGAAAGTGTAAAACAAGGTTGAATACTGGAAACAGCTGTTTTTAAATAACCAGCCTTCGGTATAAGCAGTGGTAATTTTGTCGATTTAGAGAGAAAAAAGAAAGAAAATTGGCTTACTATTCCACTTTTAGGCTAAAACCGAAAAACCGGTTAGTTGGACTGGTTTGCGATCCCTATTAGGCACGTCTTAGCACGTAACAGGAGGTGCATTTGTCCACTATCTGAGTGATGGCAGGACGTGCTAAGAAGAGTCTCTTGGAGCCAGCGCAGCGTTATCAGCGGTATAGGTGGTCCTGGTTCATGTTCATAGGGTCAAATATCCTACTCAAAAACTTGTACACTGCTGAGGTTCCTTCAATACAAGTTCACGTATTTTATTTAATTGTATGTAGTACCTATGCCTACGTAATTGCACAATTTAAAAAAACCTTAAGAACATTAAATCCAAAGCAAAAAAAAATCAATTGAAAAAGCTTTTCAGTCTAATGGTTACCTAAATATATTATATTTGTAGCCTTCTATACGAATATCTTAATTAAAATTGTCCAATATAAATTTTATAACAAAGAAAAAAGAAACATTCTAATTTAATATAAAACTTTAATTTATATTTACTTAAACAAGACATGAAAAAATATACATATAGTGTTCGTGAATAGACCACGTCAAACAGGGTAAAAACAGTTCTCATTATTCTCATCTCAACTCAACCTCATTAGTCCAGAAATATAAATGAGTAAAACTCTGAACCAAAAAGTTCCAGTAGTTTCATATGAAGACAAATACCTACTATTTAAAATATAGAAAGACTGATAAAAGTAGGTTTATCAATTATTCATAACAAGGTAAGAAAAACCTTCTTTCAACAGCTTGGGACAATAAGGTGTAATGCGAAAGCGAATGTTGAGTAAGAGCTATTATTGCCTCAGTTGTTTCTTGTTGTTAACTTTTTGTTAGTTTCAGTTAACAGGATAGTGTCACCGTTAACATATAGTAACGAAAACAATTTTGAAAAATCTAATTCTGTTTCGAATGCTGCATTTTGGAGAGCCAAATATTTACATCTGCTTCTCATTACTTGCATTTTCATAGAAA
>JAQFZY010003247.1:0-10032 GCA_034696285.1 Hypogastrura burkilli | reverse complement strand
AGCTAATGTAATTTTACGGTATTTACTGGGACTATTAAATATGTGAGCCAGGCGTGCTACCACTTTGCATTCTGAATATTTTGCAACCTGCCCTGCAATAGTATCTGTATGTGGAATACCTACCATATTTGCACAATGCATCTGTATTTAAAACACTTTGTCATATTTTGTATTGATACTAATAATTCGCATAAATAATTGTATTAACTGGAGGTATCGAGAGTTTCGAAAGTAACACAGTTTGTCACGTTCAGTGTTCAGTCATTACTTTCGGATTTCAACTTCAAAATGTTCTCTTTTTTTTTTTTTTTACTCCATTTCAATGTTTCTAAATCCAAGATATTAAGTTCTCATTTTACATCGGTAGGCAAACCAATGATTTAGTGTTTTCGAAATAAATATATTCCGAAGCTGAACTTCAAAATATTAAATTACAACGATTCTCGAAATCACTTGAACATTACATAAACTCCACAGCCTCAACTGTATGTACTTATAGGCGGATCTACATACCACAGAACAGACAGGTCTTATGTAAACTGCAAACCGAAACCGGATACCTGACTCCATGAACATTTACATTAGCCAGTCCCCAAATCCGCTCAGGCTTTTCAGGGTTAAGCTTCTAACGCGAATTTCGAACGTAGAATTATAGTACAGGGCATACGTCAGGAGGGACTTCTGCTTTGGAAGGAAGAAGATTCCTCTCCCAATTATCACCCAAGCCAACACCACCAAGACCATCTGCTTCTCATCTGATGTGGGTGGGTGTGTGGAAAACACTTTATAAATGCCACGTCAAGGGAACTCAAACCGGCACTTAGAGCTTCGAGTCGGAGCCTATTAAAACTGAGGCCAAAATGAAATATTAAGGGCCCGACCGGAATTAATTAGGTCTCTTCCCCTTAATAAAACAAAATTACAGGGATCCTTATATATTGAAATCGGGGTTTTAGTGGGTTTTAGTCATATTGTAATCTGCGACATGGATCTTCTCACTCCGGCCCTCTATTAAAGGATTAGCTTTAATTGACACTTATTGCTGACATTTGAGGCTCCGGCTCCTACACCCACAACCACTTTAGCAGGCCAATAATTCAATTATGAACCTAATAATTTGTATAATAGCTCTGTCTTCATGAGTATATTCAATTCAGCACAAGGACATAGTAAACTAAATACTGCGTAGTCAAATGCCGGTGTGGTTGTAACGGCGTTGTACTTTAAATTGAAAAAGGCTGTTTAACCCTCTAAACGCCCTGCAGATCTGTATGTATGTACGAGAAGACAAAATTGAGACGGTCCATTACGGATTCTCACGTCGGAAGAAAAGAGCTAAATATTCAATTATTTCGGCCACTGCATTCCATCATGTAGCACAAAGCAGAAGTTTCGTTTTCATTGGACAGAAAGAGAGGGGAAACCCTTTTATGGGCTCTTGAGTCCTATTATGTCATCCTCCACCTCGACACACATTGTGAACTGTGAAGATCCAAAGGAGACTCTATTCAGCCAACAATTTAAATTTAAGGTACAGTGTATTCTACAGCCGCATATACAGAGCTCGGTAAACACCACTTAAGATCCCACATTCAGGCTCAAGGAATGCTTGCCCACCATGCTGGGTATGTTACAGTCTAACAGTTCATAATGTCAATATAAGCCCTACCTAACTTAATAGTGGCAGTATTTGACATACAAATTTGAATTATCACTCAAAAGCTGCACATTTCCGGATAAACAGTACAACCAGTTCGATAAGCAGCAAAACTTTATCTTTGAAACGGTTTCTTTTTTTTTTTTTAAATTAAATCGTTTGATACTATTTCTCTTGAAAATGTTTTCCGTGGTAGCTTGGGACCAAAAGATCGAAATTGTAAAAATTGAAGTTTTACGCGTATACTTTAGCTGCCTAACTTAGAAACTAAAAGTGCTTACTCAACTGTATGTTTCCGAACATGTCCACAATTTCGCTTCTCAGGATATGACTACAGATAAGTATAGTGTTCAGGCTCTATAAATTGTTGTATTATGTAAAGCGTTGTAGGAAGTTCGCTATGTAATAATTAGGGTTTAACGGAACACAAGAAAAGCGACGAAGCAGCCATGAAGCAGTGATTGTCTTGTTATCCTTAATGACATCACATCTGAGCTGAATGGATCATTTTCGAGTGTGACGGACAGACGGACAGACAAGAAATACCGTAACTCACATAAAGCATGAACTGCAAAGAGGCTTAAAGTGTGGGCAATTCCCTTCGTACTGTTTCTATGTATTTCTACATAGTTTCAGCTACCCGTTTGTGCATGCCTGACTTGCATAAAATTAGTTTCCCGCAATTTTTGCACACTTGGCACATTTTTACAAACATCGTTGAATTTTACCACCACAGCACAGCTCTATTCAGTCCCAACCCCAACGTATTTACTTAGGCATTACTTATTGGTGCCATTGGTGTTGGTGATAATTCTGTTGGCGTTGTTGGCGCCATGATCCTTGAGTAATAACTCGGCTCTTGACATTTTGATTTTACCGTAGTAAAATACTCTCACTTTAGGTACCAACGTAGCAAGAAATAGTTCTATTTGTATACTTCTACGTGCCTGCCTGCCTACTACATATTTAGTACCATTCTATTAAACTTGTACCTTGATTTATTTTATTGTCAAAACATCCGAGTCCATACATACATAAGCACTTAATACTTATCAGGACCGAATTTATTGGATTTATTTATGTCAAAGTCAACGCTCGAGAGGGCAACGGTCATAGCTAACTTAAGCGTAGAGGAACTCGGAATGGAAGATACAATTATCAGCGGCTTGATTAGATAGTACGAGGTTTAGCAGGAAATAGGGATTCAATTCAAGCTTCAACTTCTGTCAATACAAATGGAGGATGTATATATTGAAGTACATTACATGCTTACTATATATGAAATTATAGGTAACAATTAATAATCGTTCGCGTATTTTAGTCCAAGTCCATACATTCATTTTATTACACTACATACATATATGTACATACATATACATACATATGCGTAATATGAATACTGCCTCACTATTTGCTGTACAATTGCGTACATATTTCAGCAGCAACTATAAATATTTTTATATTTTTCTCTTTACAGTTTACATAGCACTTCTGCTAAATTAAACAAATAAACCGAGACAATCCTTCGAATATGAATGAGTTTTGTCACAGGTAGTAAGTGCTAATTCTAAAACGATTCACTATTTGCACAAGTTCTATTAGTTCCATTTTGCTCTGTAGAAAAAGCAACAAATAATACAAACCAGACTAAATCAAGAAGGTTATCTTGAAACACATGCCATGCTGAAAACTTAAGTTTTAGAATAAGGAGTACTGTCGAATTCAGCCTATACATAGATAATCACCGAGCGGTCTTGGTTGTTACGGCAACGTTGAATATTTCATTTTAATTAGCTAAAAATGGCCTCATTCTGGAAGACTGTAAAAACCATGCATCTGAACCTGAACATACAAACAATGATGGAGTCATTGATCAGTTATTAAACCGACGTTAAATATTAGTATACAATGGTAATTTGATATTTTACATTAAACGGCACGGGTACTGTTAGCAACTGTGCTAAATGTTGTTTTCTTGGACTAGCCAACAAGAGCCCGCGCTATCGCGGAAACCAACTTATTTCTCTGAATATTTCTAGCACACACGTGCCAGCAAGTACTGGTTTAATGCTTTCACATAATCGGCACGTGTTTGATAGATATTTTAAGCAAAATAAGTCGGCTTCCACGTTAGCGCGGGTTCTTGTTGGCTATCAATAATATTAGTTAGCGGCATTTGTTACGATTTTGCAAACAAATGCCTAATGTAATGTTAATTAATTAAATATCCAAAACTTAGAAAAATCATTTTGTAACAATTAAACGTACGAACGGTAGAATTTGTTTAAATGTGAATGCAGCAAATCTAGCTGCAATATGTCTCACATGGAGGGCATACGGCATACCTTTAGCATGCGTCTTCGATTTGAAACAACTATACATATACATAATTCCTTATTGTTCAGATCTTAGAAAATGTTTATTTAAAAAAACATAAAAATTGTAACTACATAGTTTCACGGCGTATTTAAATTAAAATATTTACACACACTTTTTGTAATATCTTCGGATTTCGAATTTTAACTCTTAGTTTCACCTAAAAACCGAGTTTTCCATTAAATCAGGATCCACCACCGTATCCTGGAAAGAAGTCCCATTATTCCTGGCCTGCCTGCCTTTCCCCGCCCCTCCGCGGGTGCTTAGCTGGAATAAACTGACAAATAGTTTGATAATTCCCATTAATTCCGGCCTAACACGAACCATGAATTATTGGGAGATGAAGTGCATGGGGATGCAATGGTTGAGAGGGGACTTCATCCCTCTCAATCTCAATGCAACCCACTACACTACAGTGAGTCTACAGTACATAACGTAATGGATCGAGACGGGAAATTCTTGTGAAGATCCAGCCGAGTCCTTCTGTAGAGGGAGGAGGAGGGTTCATGATCATGATCACGACCAAGGCAGAGACTCCAGCCTGGCATGGGACTCCGTCCATTGTAAGGTTTACAAAAACACAGGATCCCCCTACACAACTTACAATGCAGATGCGGACGGGCTGGTGCGGCTGCTGGTTGCATTGTTGAAGAATGGACGGGGTTTTTTCTCTACTATTTGTTGGAATGGGAGCCAAGGCTGTTGGAGTTTAGGAAGGTCGTGTCGTCGTCCAGCAGCAGCAGGAGCTACAACAGTAGGATCCTACAATACGAAGTACAAGCCTCCTACGCCTCCTACCGTTCATTAGTATTCACCCTTCAAAGCCTCCAGTAGAAACATTTTTTAGGTCATCAGGATCACATTACACAGAAGAACGTACTAAATCATGTAGTAGCCACAAAACGGATTCAATGCAGCTCCTACGAATTAGCATACCGGACGATGTATGTGTATGCTCAAAGAGTATTTTATGTTTAATGCTGTATGAAACTAAAATAAGAGGAATATTTAAACTATCATCAAATATTTCGAAATCTCTCACCAATTAAAGAAGATTTCCTCATCATGGGTTAGAAATATTTTAAATAAGAGAATTTTAATTCCCTTAATTATTATAAAATAAATAATCTTTGGTTCATAATAAGTTTCAAATGAATAGTGAGCAGTTTGCTGTAATCGGTAAGGAAATTTGCTTTCATTGGTGAGAGATTTTGAATTATTTGGTGATAGTTGAAATGGCAGCCTGAAATTAAAGGAGGGAAAAACTAACATTATATGGAACAAATTCGTTTTTTTATAGTTCAGACTTAACCTAAATAAATATAATTGTTGTTATGATTTTTAGCGTGAAGGATTTAGTCCTATTGTAGTCTTTTGATAAAATGGGACGGGAAAGAGGATATTTCGGAGGGATATTTTTTGCCAATTGTTTTGTGGTTCGTTTTTGCCGGGAAAAGTGGTGTTATGGGAAATTGTTACAAATTACTTAAACCGAATTCAGTTTTTGGAGTCCAAAATTAACGCAACTTGACATAAGTCCAACAACAGAAGCTGAACCTATTGTAGTAAGTACATATAAGTAATTAAACCCAACCATGCCATAATTCAATGGAAATTTCGAGCTTGGATTTTAACTTTTCCGGTAAATGTATACTTAATTGTTTTCCGGTACGAAGTTATTAAGCCTATTCTGCAGGCTGACCGGTACATAGACCGTACGAGCCAGCCCTAGCACTAGACACAATGGGGTGGCCGGGTATGAGTGGGCCATAATAAAATTGCCCCATTAAAAGAGAGCCTTAGGATGAATTAAGCCGGTCCATGTCCATGCTCACCTATGCCTGTATTATCTACTAAATGGTTCCGTTTATATTGTGGTGAGATACCTGGAATTTATCCATTGTGCATACAATACACAACTGGTATAGTGGTACTATGTATACATACATAGTAGGTAGTGTTCGAGTATGGTTTATGATTTTTAAGAAAGAAAAGC
The DNA here is from genome assembly GCA_034696285.1 of Hypogastrura burkilli. Taxonomy (NCBI): domain Eukaryota; kingdom Metazoa; phylum Arthropoda; class Collembola; order Poduromorpha; family Hypogastruridae; genus Hypogastrura; species Hypogastrura burkilli. Next base: position 4,003 of record JAQFZY010003247.1, on the reverse strand, counting down.
CATCGTATGATCATATGGCATGACACTAAAAAAGGAATCCCTGCTTAAATATTTATGAGAAGTGGAAGGGAAGACAAATTGGAATTAATTTGTCTTCTATAGAAGCCTTTGTCTAGCTCTTCCTATAGTGCTGAAGCTAACGGGAATATTTTAGCACGTTAAGCCGGCTAACGGAATTAAATCAAAACTAAGTGAACTATGATCTAACAAGCACAATGCACCTAATTGCCTAATCGCGTGTTATTTTGCTCGTACAAAGCAAATGCTAGCCAAAGCGGTACCGAGTACCACTAGTATATGTATAAGTAGCATGCAGTTACATGGAATGCGATATAGGGATGTAGCACTCTGCTGTAAAGTAAACTTTGACTTCCGATAACCTTTCATACTTGGATTTCGAATAAACAAGTCCCCATCACCATGAATAGGAAATAAATAAATATAAGATGCACACATTCTGGAATCCTGAACCTCGTCATTGATTTGTGATTCTTTAACAATATACATAGTTTCTTATAACAATACAATAGTGAATAGGCCATTATTAGTGCCCGATTCGTGTGAGGCTCACAATAAACCACATAAGCAGTAATAAGCCTAACACACGATTCATACGAGTTTATTATATATTAAATCACGTAGAGTTGTGGTACTGTACTACGCAAGCAAAACCTTGTGCTGCTGGTGCGTCAATTGTCAACTATTCCAAAAATCCAGATATATTATGAGCAAATGATTTTATATGAGCAACCGTTCCAATATTCCCCTGATGCGTATCACTTGTAGCACACAAAGTTGCTGATTTGGAAGAGCATACTCATATAAGTAAAACAAAAATTGGACGTACCCAAGTCCTCAACGAGCTGAAGCATGACCCCGCCAATATGCGTGTCTCCTTTGACACGGAGCGTCCGGGGCTCCTCTTCCCGTAAGTCTGTGACCAGGACCCGGAGTTCCCATGACCCGTCCCCAACCATATTCCCGTCTTGAAACATTTCTATGCCAAAATCCTTGACTTGTGAAAGATGTGGAATCTCTTCAAAAGGAAGTTCAAATTGTGGAGAATCTTAAAAATTCCGGTATCACTTCTGTTTCGCTATGGCCCAATTACGGACAGATACACTACTGTTGTGAGAAAAATTGATACATTCAATTTAATGATTTGCTTAGCCTCGTAGCACTGACATTGGTGGGAAGTTCCGGTATCAACAAGTGACATGAAACTGTAGAATTGTACAGGACAATGTTACACGTGCTGAGCCTGGTCTTGGGAAAGGACGCCTCGCCTGAGAACTCAATGCCGACTGAGGGCAGCTCCAAGCTTTACAAAACGAGAAGTGAGAAATGCACTGGGAGTTTTTTTGGAGCCAGACCTCAGAAAAGCCACTCCACACTCCCACTGGGCACTGTACAAGGGCCGGCCGAAATTTTGTGATCCGTTAACCCGCCGCCGCCGCCGCCGCCATGATAATCAGAATTTCGAATATTATTTCATGTGTCCCTTAATTGGGATCTTGAGTGATAAATCGTTTGAATTTTTGAACAATTATCCAAATTATTTCAGGTACTACTGAGAAGTGAGGGTGTAATAACTATTGCAATTTATAGCTATACATTGAACTGCTCTTACATGCTGTATGAGCTGTTAATGGTTTAAAAAAACATTCATATACGGGTTTTGATTAGAGCCTTCAGTACAACTGTATAAGTTTTGACTTAAATTAAATTAATCAATTAAATTAACAATGGAATTGAATATTGGGGTATTACTACAGGATTGGGAGTTATGGCCATCCACACAAAGCCAATCTACCGAACGGGATAGACAATTCCACGAACCGTATTCATGAGTATTAAATAAAACTAAATTAACCTTAACTCACAAAACATACATTTACTGTTAATTGGGTTTCTGTATCAGTAGCGAAATTCAACCTTGGAATAGTAGTTCTGCGGTTGTGTTATGGACCCTTTGTTAGCTCTTGTGATTCTTAACTTTAGTTTGTTTAAGTTTAGTTCGGTTTTAGTTTAGTTTAGTATAAAAGGTAGCTTATACATAAATCAGCACTTCGTGATGGAAAGTATAAAACTTAAAATGAAAGAAATCTTAGTTTCAACTCACGTGTGGCGGCGGAGGTGTGATTGGGGAGTCGTTTGTGGGATTTAGTTTTTCCGAACCGAAAGTTCTTACAGGGTTTCCCATGTATTATTACGCTGTACGCTGCTGCTTGATGATGGTGAGAGTGTTTGTGTGATGACCGAATAAGGAAAGAGATCCTCTTATTGGCTCATAGACAAGCCTTTCATTCCACAGTACTAATCTTATAATGCCACTACTACAAAGATAAAAACGGGCCCAAAAAAACGTACAACTAATAAAACCCAACTTGCATATAATTATGTAATGCATTAATATCTAAATACAACGCTACGCTACTCATCTCTATGTATTGGTGTAGTAATGTGTAAGTCCAAGTCCATACGAATCCACAAAAAACAAGCAAATAATATACCAGACATAAGAGCGTCTCTTAAAATGTACCTATATAAATGCGCCATATTCTACTTGTAAGGTACAATGAATCTGTGTAAATTCGCAGATCCTAACTCCTAACCTGTAAGAATCACATTTTGAGCCAATTTACTGATACTAACGCCGCTAAGCACTCAACTCCCACTACACTCCAAAATTTTTGCGTATGATGCATCTAGTATATTAATGCTTATCTCAGAAGGGAATTACAAGTCCAAATCCAAGCGAATTCCCTAGTAATACATGTATAAATACATAGTATGTATAAAGCATAATATACCATGCTTCCATGTATGTAGAATGGCCGGCACATATTATGTAGTAATCTTATGAATGACACCTAAATAATAATCTGTTATACTTTTTTTTTTAATGAGGGAAATAAATTGTTGATCTTGCTATCAAAGCTGAAAGTGAGAGTCTTCTAATAAAGGCATGGTTTGATTCCATTTTAATTCTACCTCTTCCTGTTTTGGCGCTAGGTAGGTCAGTTTTCGTTATTGCTGCTTGAGCCACAGTTTTTTTAATCACAAAATATAGGTAAGGAACAAAATCATCATGGAAGCCCTGACATTTGACCGAATTCAGACAAGCCGAAAGGAGTGTCGAAAACAGTTTGGTCGAAAAGCCGGAATTTATTTGCAAACGGTAATTAATTAATCCAGGAAGGAAAACGTCCTCATTAATTTGCATATGCTCCATTTGACTGATAACTTGAGACGTCTTAAGTGTGATGTTTTCAACTGCAAATAGCTTAGCCGCGCCCATTAGCTTGTAACGGGAATTCTTGTAGAATAAATATGGATAAGTTTTAATGCTAATAAATCCAAAAGCAATAATACATTAATAATGCAATTATATGTAAAGCAGCCAACAAGAGCCCATGCTAACGCGGAAAGCTACTACTTTTTCCGGACATTTCTAGAACACATATCTGTTCTACATTTACACTTTACGCAATCTAAAGTGCCTATCTACTTTACCTAGAGAGTACAATTCAATGATAAGATAAAGGTATCAGAGTTTTAGGTAACTGATCATTATAACAAAAATACAGTACCACGAGATAGGTTACAAAACTAATAGTTTTAAATTAAATGACCAAGTTTTACATTTTTCATTACTTGACAGCAATTTGGCCTCGAATAACGTGTCCCAGTTTTGAGTTAGATACTTCGGTATTATACACAGTTTTAGCCATGTATCCCTCTAAGTACGCTGGAATACTGTCTATGGCATTGTGCTTTACATTCACTATGTCAACCTGTACCGGGCTCAGTTCTGGCACAAAAGACCCATTTTTCCCGCCAGACCTGACCCAGGTCACATGGGCTCATGCCGTGAACTCGGTTAGCCTGCTCAACGCTTCCCTTGGGGACCCGAGTATTATGATTAGGGCCATAAATTTTGACCGGATTTTGAAAATCCGGATTTCGGATTTCGTCGGATTTGAAATCTCAAATCCGGATT
>JAQFZY010003246.1:0-10032 GCA_034696285.1 Hypogastrura burkilli | reverse complement strand
TGGGCAATACATATGACCAACAAGAATAGTGGGGTTTCGTTTTTGACGACTCATGCGTTCCATGTCGGGGAGCCTATAGATTCGGCGCACGGTCCTAAATATTCGTGCCGGGTGGCTCACTTGGTTGGCGTGCGTGAGCGGGCGCCGCTGAAGGTGGTGTTACTAGTACACATGTTGGGTTCGCAGCCGCATTTGTTTGGATTTGTTGCGGATAGAGCTACCATGCGTGTCACGTCGTATGACATTGTTAAAGCGGTGTATTGGAGTGAGGGTAAATTTTCTGATTTAGTATATTCAAATTTAGTTGTAAGTTGCCAGAATGCACTTGGATATTGCATTGACTATTGAAATGTCGGTGCGTTCATGCGAATGTGAATTTTGGTAGAAGTGTTAATCAGAGAAAATGTTATATTTGTTTCAGGGCATGAAGTGGCGAGGGGCCTTAACCATTTTCACCCTCCAAAATACGGGAATGAGCCATGGAACTACTTCGGCAGAGAGAAATGAAGTTACGTCGGAAACCGCAGTTCTCCAGTCTGTGGAATATTCGCGTTATTGACCGCGACTAATTTTGTGGAAAAAGAGGATGTTCTTAAACTGGTGAAGGAGGACGACTTATGGAAGTTTATGGATTGTGTTGGATCAGAGCTGGCCGCCTTATGTGGCTGGAGCTTACCGGCGGCGGGACACAGCTTTGTGTCATGTTGTTAACCTCTCAATGTCGCGTGTGTTAATTACTTGTTATTATACATGACAAAGATAAGAGGAGAAGGAATTCAAATAAAAATCTGCACTAAGTATTGTAGTAAAAATGGTTAGTTATTGTATCGTCGGCAACATATTAGCAAGTGTACTATAACTAGAGGGTCCCTCGTCTATTTTATTATCTATGTAAATCAAGGATCCAGTCAGGGCAAATAAGAAAATAGTATCTGTATTTCGGTTTATTTTTCGTAAATGAAAGTATAAACAGATTACGGGATATATTTTGAAAGGATTTTCCCCAATTACTTGTATAGGATAAGAAGAATAATTATATGTATTCATACTAATGGATCTCGTCCACCTAGCGTAGGTATTAACTAGTGGAATGATCTAGGTCATAATTTAACAAATTAAATGGGTATAACTAAAGTTAATGATAAAGGGTGAGTAAACTATGTAGGGCTTCCGTTAAGGTGTCATGAACTCCGGACGACGGTCGGGACAAAGTCACTTTATGGGAGAGGGTGGCCCTGTGTGACATGGTTACGGGCGTCGTCGAGATTCAAGACACCTGGAAAACAGTCCAAAACAAATTGAGGTAGATGACGTTTGTATGAAAATACGAGTTTGCACGTAGTTGACAGCTTACGTATTTAAAATAATGAATGACAGCATTTCGTGACCGAGGTTTAGTAGTAGTAATCGTTTAGGCGTCTGGGCCTTCGTTGTATCCTTTGCGGGTAGTGGGACGCTCTGTTTACCGGGATATTGTGACGGCGGGAGCGAAACATTTAAACGAAATCTGATCCTGCCGCAGCATTCCGAGTGGAATCTGTGGAGGGCCAGGAACGAAACAGTTCCCCGCTCGCAGCATTCCGAGTGGAATCTGTGGAGGGCCAGGAACGAAACAGTTCCCCGCTCGCAACGTCCGCCGCTTCCGCGGTAGGGATCCGGGTTGAGGTCGCCAAGGTCGGAGAACGAAACACTGAAGTGCTCGCACCATTCAGACATGGCGCAAGATTTAGTGGAGTCGACTGATGGGGTTCAGTTTGAGACCCCTGTGATTTCATAGTGCCGCTAGCTGCCGTTTCGACCGTGAGTAAAGCCTCATCGTTAGCTTCCGGCGTCGGGCGAGAGAACAGCTTTAGGTTCCTGGCGCCGACAGTTATGCGCGATTTAATGTCTCTTATGAATTCGATGACGTAAGTCAGGTCGCCTAGCTTTGAAAGTTTTGTGTAAGGGCCTTTTCCCTTAGGTTGTAGCTTGTCCGGCTCGCCTTTACGCCTAATCGGATGGTAATAAACGACAATGTCCTTAACTCGGATATTCGGTTCCGTTCGCCCACGATCAAACCGTTCTTTGGCGTGTTTCTGGCTTTGGATTAAATTAGTTCTAGACTCTTTAATCGCGGTACCAAGGCGACTCGCCATAGCGTCGGCTGCTAGAGATGGGGTTGGCAGATTCAGAGCGGCGTCTTGGGGTAGAATTGGGTCACGTTTGAACATCAGAAAAATGGCAACTCTTTCAGTGTCGAGTGAATTGACGTATTGTGCGCGAAGATCGCGGAGGGAATGTTCTGGTCCCAATTTTGAAATGTCGTCTCTCCGATCGTAAAAAAAAACAATATTGACGCTAGTGTTTTGTTGAACCTGTCAGTAAGACCGTTTATATTCGGGCTGTAAGGCGTAGTGAATATTTGTTTATAGCCGAGAAGTTTTGCGAGCTCTTTCATTAATCTTGCTCTGAAGCATTTGCCATTGTCCGATAAAAGAATCCTAAACATACTGAAAATACACAGGATTTTTGGCAACCTCTGAAGCGGTAGCGTCACGGATAGCTCCACCGATAACGTATCTTAAAAACAGGCATGTTACAATTATGATCATTCTGTTCCCTTCCTCAGAGATAGGAAAAGGCCCGAGGAGGTCGACCGACAAAAATGAGCCCGGTGCAATAGGGTCTTTTAAGCGCTGCGGATCGATGGGTTTCAAAAGGCAGTGCTTTTTCTGTAACGGAGCCTTATGTATTTTGCACGAGAAACAGTTTTTGACGTACTGTTCTATGTCGTTGTCCATTCCGCACCAATAAAATCGTGATTTTATAGTCTCGGTTGTCTTAAGGCGCCCAAGGTGCCGGGAAAAGCGGCTACTATGGTACATTTCTATGATTGTTCCCCGTAATGTTAGTGGTAGTGCTACAGGTGGAAGTTTTCCGTCGGCTAATTTGCATAAGAGCCCTTCGTACATAACGTACTCATGGAGCTCGTCGAGATGAACAACCAAATCTTTGCACCAGTCATCTAAGAGTTGGTGCGCGTTGATGTCTGTGTTTGATCGACGTATTGCATCGTTATACAGATCTGTCTCAAGGTCACAGGTATCATCTTCTACCTGCATGGCAAAGGTTGGAATATCGAGGGTTTCATCGGCATCGAGGGGTTTTTCAAAGGGGTTGCGGGACAGCGCGTCGGCGATTACGTTAGCCTTACCCGGTTTGTGGATAATTTCACAATTAAAGTCCTGAAGCAAAATACCCCAGCAGTCTATCTTATTAGAAACTGGGTTTTTGAGGCCTTTTAAGTATGTACAGCCTAGGTGATCCGTTTGCACTATAAATCTGCGCAATGCAATATACGTCCTGAAAACTTTGAGGGAGAATATGAGAGCTAACGACTCCCGTTCTGGATTACTCCATTTTTGTTCAGATTGGCTCAGAGTTTTGCTTGCAAACAAAATGGGTTTAGGGACACGCTTTAAGATGCCCGAAGGAGAGGCCTCTTCGTGAATATGCAAAAGAGTTCCGGCCACCCCGTATTCACAAGCGTCGCACTCTATTTCGGTCTCAAGATTCCTATCGAAATGGACAAGTGTGACCGAGTCATTGATCATCTTTTTATTGTGTCAAAAGCAGTAGTATGTACCTCGCCCCAGAATACGCGTGGTTTTGTTGTTTTTGTCAGGTCGTAAAGCGGCTTAGCAATAAATGAGTTGGTGTAAGAAGCGCCTGTAAAAATTAACCATCACCATGACCGACCGCAATTGAGTTAAGGCTTGAGGTTGGGGCATTTAGGATATGCTTTGGACTTTGTCCGGGTCAGGTCGCAGGCCGGTACCATTGACTACGAATCCCATGTAATTGATCTCCGTATACAAGAAGCAACATTTCCCTACCTTTATCTTCAGCCCGGCGGCGCGTGTTCGGGCTAATACTTTTGTTAATCTCTCGTTATGGATGGCGATTGTGGGTCCGTGGGGAACGCAATCATCTATATAATTGGAAACCTCTGGGCGGATATCGCCGAACATCTTGTCCATGAGTCTACATTATTCAAAAGGGGCACAGACCAGGCCAAAGGCGAGACGCGTGTAACAGCAACTACCGCCTTGTGTATGGAAGCCTGTTTTTTAGATCGGAACCATCATGCGTGGCAATTTTAATTTGCCAAAATCCCGAAAGGTAGTCATGAGGGCTAAAATATTTACTCCCGGAGAAAGTGTCAAGCGCGTCTGAGATGCGTGGTTTGGGGTATGATTGAATGACCGTGACTTTGTTCAATGCTCGAAAATCGGTACAGAAACGCCATTTCCCATCCTTTTCTGCTTAGAACGAGGTTTGCCGCCCATGGGGAGTAACATCCAGTGTCAATACTGTGCTCCACGAGGTCTGTACAGCCAAGCTCAGAATTATTTATTGCGAATACGTCGTTTTATGTGTGAAAGATTTCGAGAGGGTCGCGTTTGTCTGTTTCGGGCGTGTCTGGGTTAATATCAAAAAGCAAGGGATCAAACTGGCGTACGACGGAAGTCTGTTCCCTCTGCGGCTCGACATTAACGGCGCTGATCGTTAGGTCAGCGTCGACTTTATAAATGGGCTCGAGATTGCCTAGTTGCAATCCATTACACAAGGATACGGGATTTTCTGTTATATTACATACGACCAGATATAAGGTGTTCTGTGATATCAGTGTGGGCTGGACGGATATTCCATATTTTAACTCGACGCAGATGAGGGGCTGAAAAAGCCATTCATCAATTGATGGGTCCAGCAATATGGGATAGATAGGGACAAGTTGCATGGAGTTAGGCTCCAGCGTAATACAATCGCTTACTCGGACATGAGCAACCAGAGTTTTATTTACAATTGCTTCAATGTAGGAAATGTCAGAATGGAGCCAGCCGTGTCGCTAATATCGCTGTCTGAATCTGTTTCAGAGCCTGCCTCACACAGGTTCCCATGGCTCTCTATTTCATCATAATCTGAGTTCTCAGCCTCAGAATCTATCAAATAATGTGTTTGACATCCACCCGGGTCTCCCGCCTGGCCCATACAAGGGTCCTGGGCTAATACTTCTGCTCCGGGAAGCAACAGCTGGCTCCGGACAGTACATTCATTTGTACAATCCTGGGCCAATACTTCTACTCCGGGAAGCAACAACTGGCTCCGGACAGGACATACTTTTGTACAATCCACCGCTCCAAGAAGCAACAGACTTCCGGCGAGTACACAATTTCTCTGGTCATAGTGAGCAAACGCTGGCTCTCTGACGTTAAGGGCGTACGCCGTCCTTCGAGGGCGAGCACTTGATCAGAGTGCTCGTCGTACCGACCTACTAGTACGCGAAATACCTCAGACCTAGGATCTGGGCCTACCTCGTCGGGATGTACCGGCTCACGAGCTGCGGATTCCAAATTGGGAGACGCGGTGGTGATATTAGCGACCGTTTGATGGTTAAAATTCTGACTTTTGGACATGGGTTGTCGGGGCGCTCCTTTATAATACCCGATAACATCTCGGGAACCAACAACTTTTAACAAGGGGACCCACAAATTAATTGCCCAGACTTTCCCGCCTAGGACGTCATTCCCTAGGAGACGCATTCCCTTCGGAATAGCTCGTGTGAGTTGTACGGTATGAGAAAGTTCTAAGTCGCCGACCGGATATTTAATTTTCCATGCCGCAGACCGAGACAGGTTCTCCGGTAACTGTAGAAACTTTATAATTGCCGTCGAGCGGTAAAACGTTAGATTCGCCCATGGCGTCGAGCAGGGAGCAACCTGCTCCCGTGTCAATTAAAAGTTCTCTTTCGATATTATTTACAGTAGCTTTACAACAAATTTATTGCCCCGCGCGAACTGACAACGATTGCACGGTATAATAATTATGTATTTAGAGCAATAAGGGAGGAATTGACCTGGAGACAGTGTCCGTCCTCGGGGGCTACTGTCCGGTTGAGTTTCCCATCAGTGGGAGAAGTCGACCGAGCGGTTCAGCGTTGGCGTCTTGTCGTGGTCGCACACTTGGGGAGTTGCAGTCACGGGCCCAATCCGGTCGCAGTTGAAGCATTTCCCATAAAATCATTCTCGTTGGTGGTAGCCACCGCGGCCACGATAATCTCCTCTGGGGCCGTTTTCAAAGCCATTCCTCGGACGACCGCCGTAGCCGTCTCGGTTCCCGCCTCGGGAGAAGCCGCGGTTGGATCCGCCTTTATGCCATCCACACCACCCTGTGGGTTGATCCGGTGAGCCTCTTTGGGAGTAGCCTGGAGAGTCTGTTGAATGACCGAAATCTGCGCTTGCAGTTCTTGGCGAATGGCGGGGATCGGGTCCCATGCTGGTGGTGGTGTCGGTGCGGGAAAAGACTATTGTAGACCGGCGAGCCGGCTCTCGCACTCCGATCCGCTTCGAGGCACAACCTGGTTGAGCGGAGGGGGTGGCGGTGGCGGCGGCGGGGCGGGCGGCTCGTCTTCATCTTCGTCCACGATAAGGGCGACTGTGGCCCGTCTTATCTCGCGGTTCTTGATTTGGAGGGCCAGACTCCGCCGATCGTCCAGTGACTTAATTGCGTAATTTTGCAAGTGAGTCGAACTTCTTCCCGTGTAATTTATCTCTAAAAAGTTCGCCAAGATGCAGAAGGATGAAGTTTCTCAATGCCTTTTCGTTAAAGGTCAGCTTCGAGCGGCGGTATGGCATGTTAGCCCGGTAAAAGTAGGTCATCCCTGTCTCACCGTTCCGTTGGGTACAGGAAAGGAAGTCCCGCTCGGTGTCTTCGGCGAACTCGGTCTCGAAAAGAACTTTGAGTTCCTCCCAGGAGAGTTCGAGCCATTTGTTTGATTGTTGGCCGTCCTCGTCAACTGCAGGTTCATCTTTTAACTCTTCTTGTAGATCAATAAACCAGTCGCCTGCGGCGCCGTCTAAGTTGTGGTAGAAATTCTCTACCAGATACCTGTCGTCGCTTGTTCCTATACTCTTCTCATATTTGTTGAGAAATACGCGGGGGTCTTGACCTTTAAGGGTCGTGAATGGCGGCAAGGTCGGTGCGTAGACGTAGTTAATGGGTGCCGAGGTTGCTGCTCGGAAGCCAATGCGTGAGCTTCGAGAGGATGCAACGGCAGGCGACCTCAACTCGTTGGATGTGGGGGGCTCCATGCCGGCGGTGGAACCCGCGGCGAAGGAACTGGCGGCATGGGGGAGCCCGAGGCAGAACTGATCACGGGAAGTGATGCCAAGGGCTGAGGACGAGGGCGAGCAGCCGGGGCCTGTGGGTGGATGACAGGCGCCGGGACGGGAACAACTGGGCGTCGCGGTTGCACGCGAGAGGCACTTGGAGTAGGGGCGCGGCGACGACCGCGGGTTGCAGCGGTTCTGGGTTCTGCTGTAGGGTCTCGCCTAGTGGGGCGTGCCCCAACACGCGAGGTTGAAGGAGATGGGGTAGGGGCGGACCTTTTGGGACGGACCGTTTTAAAAGGGGTAAAGGTTCAAGTCACTTTTGATTAACTTGAAGCATTAAAGGTCATACACATGCACTTCAATGTTTTTGAGGACTAATTCACGAACAGTGATTGGTTCGACACTTAGCCAGCTGCCGCCTGCCAAACCACAGCCAATCCTTGGCATGTAAACTGATGCGCCAAAACCGGCGGCTGCCACTGACACTTACTGCAAAGCGGTACTAAGGGGCTCGTAGCGTATTGGTGGGCTGCTACGCGACTGTGAGACTTGCTCAACTAAACTCGCGACAATTATGTTCGGCTCTACTCTCACAAACTGAACTGTGCCTAATTGTTTTGTGGTAAAGCCTCTGTAGGCGGCCTTAGGCTGGGGCCAACGTCGGGTTAATAGGGCAGTGAATCCGCCACCCCACTTCCGTGTAGTATTACCTATAATGGGTAATAAGTTTGTTACCAGTTCCAATCGGGTTCAAGACGTCTCCGACGTGGAAGGTGAGGGGCAGAATCCGAATGAATACGCGTCACTTTGAGGGAGCGGCAAATGAAGAGCCGTAGGGGAGTTTAGAGGCCCAGTGCTGGTTGGGTCCAGGCCTGGGGTCGATGTCGATAATGTTTATTTTTGCGTGTTCATACCCGGGCTGAATTTGGAGCTGGGAGCTACTATTGTTTGACACTAGGACAAAAATTGGCACTATGTCTCGGCTGTAGAATTAGGTCTCACTCACAGAGATCTGAGGTTCAGCAAGGGGGCTGCGTCTTAGTCTCGCAAAAGTTTTTTGTGGTAGGACTAAGGAAAAACCGAGGCCAATTCGTACTGCGTAAGTCGGCTCTAGTTGGATCGGGTACGGGCAAACAAAAGTGTAGCCTGTATGACGGTACCGGTTCCGGGATCGGCAAGCGGTTCCAGGCGGAATGCAGAACAAATGGGAGTAGGGCCTCTGAACTACTGAAGGACATTAGTGTCCGATGGGGCACTGTTGTATTCAAGTACCGCCCACTAGTGTTGCATAGTTCGAGATCACACTGGACCGCTATTGTTTTTCATTGTCGCCCTGGCAAACTGGATTCGGATTCCGACTTATCAAAATCGCGGAATCCCACTTCTGACACCATGTGATGCTGCCAGGGCGTATGAATAAAAGAAAGACGAAGAGAAATAATACAATTTAAATTTTAGTTTTGAAGGTCCGCTCGATGAAACAGAATTGAGTGAAGCGGAAACATCCCTGAGGAATCCGGATACTTGTATTCACGTGTATCGCTGCTTTGCAATATTATTTGGTCAACTAAATGATTTTACAAATCCAATTGGCGTTCCTGGTCACACTGTTTCAGCAATGTTAACAGGTGTTGTATGCCTGTATTCGTCTTTCAAATGCTACAATACACTGCATTTCATCGCCTACATAACATTTCCATCGCTCTCCCTGGGCATACTGTGATGGTGCTAGTGCGTATGAATAAAAGAAAGACGAAGTACTCAGGTCAAGATGGCGCATATAGACTCTAGACTGTTTATTCGTCAGAATGAACTCGGGACTAAAGGATGAACCTGAAGATAAGGGAAAGCTCTTCTAGTACGTGTTCTCCGTTGGAGATCTCCCAAATCTCTGCCAAACCTCTCTCATTCTCTCCCCGAGTTCCCCTCCAAACTCCTTCCGCATCTGGCTTTCTGGGTCTCCCTCTGGAGTCCCAAACCGTGGGAAAGTAACATGACCTTCTGACCCAGCGTGAGAGAAGTTGGAGTTGAAGACGGAGGGGGAGGGAGAGGGGCTGCTAGGTAGTCAATCTTAGCTCACTACAACTGAGCCTTCAGCTCTAAATCCAATACGTGCTAATGGTCGGTTCCTCGAGTTACACTCCGAGACCACCATGCTAACGTGCTGATGACTATAACTCAGCGTCATATTTGTATCTAGAAAACCCCATAACAATACTTATACTGGCTTTAGTCATTTACACACAAGTAGGTAGGTTAAGGGAAGATTCGACAAAATTTAGATCATCATGGAAAATAAAGCTAAACCACTGTCAATCAAATAAGACGCATTCGGAAGGAGCCATACGTCATCTCAAAGAAATGCAACGAACACTAACATCCTTTCGGCCACTTAGGATACAGATGGGTCATTTCTATGACTACTCTTCGTCGACTCCTACTACATTTACAGAAATTCTTATAGATAACGCTGTGAGTTTGCTATTGGCGTTTTAAAGTTTAAGTATAGATTGGAGCAAGCAAGACACACTCAGTCCTGGAAACTCGGATGTTAGTCTCCTTAACATTGTACTATATATGTACGGATAGGCCAGTTTTGTTTAAAAAAAACTGTTCCAGCTTCGCAGAGTATTTGTCGTAGTCTATGTCAGTTTGAAAATTACACACAGTTCACTACTCTGCGTGTTTTGCAATATATCTTAGATTTAAAAACAGTTGTCGACATACCATAAGGTACGCTTTTTCCCGGAGCGGATATGTATCTTTTCTCCTTGACAACAGAGAATGCGTAAATAAAGAAAATTCGGAAAAGATACGTCCCGTAGGGTATGCATTTACACTACCCCTTAAATTCCTCTAACCACGATTGCAATCGAACGGC
>JAQFZY010003245.1:0-10032 GCA_034696285.1 Hypogastrura burkilli | reverse complement strand
GCTGGCTAGGTCAGGTCAGTGTAGGTTAGTTTCTGCCTAATTAGGTTAGGTTACTTTTGGGCTATTCCGATGAGAAAAGCGGAAAATGACAGTTGTTAAAATGTATTAATTGATAAATAAATAATTGATAACAAACTAAATGATTCTCTGGGTTGTACTGAAAACTACCCCTAGGGTTAGGTTGTAGCTAGTTAGGATAGGTTAGGTTATGTGCGATTAGTTTGCAGCTGGCTAGGTCAGGTCAGTGTAGGTTAGTTTCTGCCTAATTAGGTTAGGTTACTTTTGGGCTATTCCGATGAGAAAAGCGGAAAATGACAGTTGTTAAAATGTATTAATTGATAAATAAATAATTGATAACAAACTAAATGATTCTCTGGGTTGTACTGAAAACTACCCCTAGACGCTTATGCCAGTTCAACCTCGCCGCTTTTGTTCCCAAGCAGGCGTGAAACGGGCAAAATGATCGAATATCCCCATGTCTTTAAACTAACTCTAATACTACAGAAGAAGTATAATGCTGGACTACTTACTGGATCCCATTCTGAATATGATGATGCTGGAAGGTCTCGAGATGCTTGTTGAACTCCCTATGAATCTGCTCCGGCAGCCCGCCCACATTGGAGAAGAATGACCTGAGGAAGGTCAGTTCCTCCGAGAGCAGCTCAATCTTCTTCTGGAGCCTATCATTCTCCTTGCAGAGGATCTTGACCCTTTCCTCAGTCTCCCGGCTCCGGATCTTTGCCTTCTCCCTCGACTTCCGGACCGCAATGTTGTTCCGCTCCCGCCGCCGCTTGTACTCGTCACTCGCCTTGTCCACGTTCTTGAGCTTCTTGGAGGAGTGGTGGGCATGGTGGCCGCCGTGGGAGTGATGTCCGCCGAGGCCCTTGGAGAAGTTGAGCCCGCCCGACTTGGAGACAACGAGGCCGCCGCCGTCCCCACCGCCGCCGCCGCCGCCGGCCAGATGATGCGGGAGGGCATAGGCATTCGGACTATAGCCCTGACTACTGCTACTGCCCGGGGACGTGACGTTGGAGAGGGGATTGGAGTAGGAGGACCCGTAGGAACTCTGCTCCGAACTGCTCACGGCGTTCCCGTTGAAGTCCATCCCGGGCTCCTCCTTGACGAGGACGTCGGGCCCGGACGTGGTGGAGTTGACCCCGTTGTTGTTGGTCCCGTTGGCGGAGGTGGGGTTGAAGGAGGAGCCGCCGTGGACGGGCTGCGGCATGTAGGCAAGGGGGTTCCGCGGGAAGGTACTCGAGGAGTGGACCTGGGTCAGGTGGTGGGGGTGGCCGGTGTGGTTGGCATGGTGATTGGGGTGGTTGTTGTTGTGGCGGAGCTGGAGGGAGTACTCGAGCGGGACCCCTTTCCCGAGGGCCTGGACGTGCTTCTCGTGGAGGAGCTCGGGGAACAGGCCGTCCCCGACCTCGAAGTTCGGGTCATCGATGAGGGACTGGAGGTCGAGGGAGAGCTCGGGGTTCTCCAGGTCGGCCGGGTCAAGGTCCCCGGTCCCGTTGAGGAAGGACCGGACCTTGACGGACAGGGCGGCCTTCTTCAGGTTCTCCAGGCCCGAGTCGTACATTTGGGGGGAGGAGGCCATGCCTGTGCTTGTAAGCATTCGGAGGGCGGCGCTTAAGTAAATTAGTTCATAGCGCACGCGGAGACGGCGGGATAAGAGTCACTTCCGCTCTGGGATTAGGAACACTCCACCCACAGTTTCACTTCTTTGGCACAATAGCTTCCTGCACTCACTTCCGGGACCCAAGGGAAAAGTCACAAATTGTTTCGTAAAACTGTGTCCCGAAAATTACCAAAATTTAAAATTTTGGCCAAAGCTCACAAACTTGAGTTTATACCAAAGTTCACAAAATGTTTGATTTGGCTCAAATCCTCTCCTTTGAATTGTTGAGGGGAGCTATTGTAATAAGGAAATGGAAGGTGTTCTCGTTTTCCCTTTCAGGAGGCCTATTGTGGCAGGACCGGCGTGGCTTGGGTCTCACACTCAAATGAGAAAGTTCTGATGTAAGACTTGGGAATATATATTTCCTTCTGCATGGGAACGTAGTAGGTAGTATTAGGTAAGGAGGGGAAGGAATTGTGCTTCTCCAACGCGGCCGCAAATGCTACTGAGCCTACGGAGGATCCCACTTGGTCCTGATTCCTGCTCAATGCTGCTGCGAGCTGCTAGCTCCTACTACTACTACAAACTATACGTACCCCCAGGAACTTATCAATAATGCGGCAGCTATTATATCAGAGGGACACTTCCCCTTTCACGTAATCATAACTTGATGAGCTGGGCCCATTGTTATATGTAGGACCTACGCGTATTAATAAGATTATTATGTATTGGGGCCCGGAGCAGCAGAATGTCAGAGGTTGGGCCACTTTTCCCCCACTTGATCTTCTTACCTAGATTTCCCACTAGTAGTGGGGAGAGAGATTTAGGGATTGGGCCCAGGTCACAACTATTTACTTCCTGTCTTCCCAACATTAGCTGGCGGGTCAGGCCAATATGGGTCACACGACCTAATTAAGGCAGGGGCATTAGGATCTTGAATTTGCTTGGCTGACGACGTTAGCTAACATTGGTAGGCATGCATTGTGTCAGAAAGGGTTATATGGACTCAATTCTGAAGTCAGAATCAGAAGTTGTTGGGTTTTTTTTTCAATATTTGATAATAGAATTAAATTGACGAGGATTTTCAATATTTTTTGCCAAAAATTGCATGTATTGTAAATTAATGCGCCGTAATACGTACAATAGTAATTACAACTTTTTTTAAAATTTAATTTAATTAACTTAATTTTTTACACAACGTTTATAAACATCTGCAATATTTTCAAGAATTTATTTGATACACCATTTATCAGATCTGTAATCTGTAACATTCATTTATGCCATGCCAAGCACTTTTTCAATTACTCAAATGCACCTCTGTATTTATGAATACCTTTCCTATTGAAAATTTCCAACTTTTGACATTGTACGGAATTATGAACTACATCATTCAGCATTCCTTACATACAATTTATATGTGCCTATGAATATTTGCCAATCGATGCTTAAAATTAGGAGCTTGTATTTTAGGGAATATATGTATTGAGGGTGAGGATATTCATAAACAATTAGGATATTCATAATCACTTCTGAATACTCAAAATTCTACATATAGTATAAATGCTTATGTGTAAAATATAAATCATATTAGCTTACTTGCGCTTAGCACTATATGCATATACTTAGCGACCCCATGCGGTACTCAATGATGCACTTCAAATTAGATGTTAAAATCTGCTATTTAGTTTATTCGTGCCTCTTGTCTGATATAAATATCCAAAAAATATTTATGCTTGTTACCAGCAAATCTTAGATATTCTCATGAAAACAATGTACGAATATTTTCAAAATTAAAATGTCTAAAGACGCTTGGCTAAATCTTGGTTACTATTAATACAAAGTTCACAGGATGGGTTGAGGTTTGAGGTGTAGGCCTAAGTTGAAGATTCCATTTCTGCTTATAAGCACCACTATTTTTGCCTTGTCATTGCCTAGTCCACGCTGTAAATATAAATCCCAAGTCCCATTAGGCTGGCCTACTGTAACTGTACTCAACCTGAGTGATGCAGGTAGTCCCATACTACATAAGTGTGCTATGCACTAACTTAAGTAACATGTACATGGCATCAGACCTGTAGTCAGGATAACGTGCCTTTTACGATACCTGCATCTTACTCTTTGCTGGTTTAACTATTAAATAATAATAACGCTCCACAGCATCCTCAGCCGCATAACTATGGTTATACTCGTATTTTGTATTTCATATGTATTTCCTCCTTGTTTACACCTGGGCTAGGCTGGTATATCAAGAAGTGTGTACCCCCATAGACATGACATTAAAATCCTAACCCACATCCCAGGCAGGCCCGTGCTTCCTTTTCCTTTCCTATGGGCGGCGTAGAAGTTCTCACTCTTAATTTTCATGACCTAATTAATTGAGCAACCTGTATGAGTCCCGACTCCGACGGCATAGCCTCTTTGGAACAATAATTAAGATTACGTGAGATATATTGTCTCTTTTTTCTTCTGGTCTCCGCAAAATTATTTAGGACATTTTTTACCATCGGCTCAAATGGGAAAAGGACTCATTAATCACATCTTTATCTACTACGGGAGGACAGGACATTTGGGAGCATATCTGAGGATTCCAGATCATATCCCATTATGTCTGTGTTATGGGTGACAAAGAAGTCGTACATTAAGTGGATTATTATGTCATTCATCGGATAAACATTGGCCGCCATTCGTTCGTCTACAGGATAGGAGATGGACATTTGAATGCACTTCAAACGCATGAGGTATACAAGTAAATTAATTAAATTAATAAATTAAACATTTACTCATTTAAAATTTTGAATTGGGATGTAAAACAGAAATAGCTTTTGGCAAGGCAGGACAGCTGCTGAGCTGCACAAACTGATTATGTTTGTCCAAGAATCCATAATAATTTTTTTTTAAACTGCATAAAAATTGAATTGTTCGAAAAACGTTTTTGGTTGGTAATCTTGAAACTTTCAAAATCAGAAAAATAATTTTAATGGTATCAAATTTTTTTCTTCGTAGATTAAATCAGCGCGAATCTTTTTAAATTATATGCGTTTTTATACTGTACTTGTGTTTTTGTAACCAACGAACTGGAAAGCTTACACCCTTGGCTAGAACAAAGGTCAAAGTTCAACGAGACATTCCTGCACATTCTATATAGTTGTATCAGCTGCTAAGAGCATGGGATTTAATCGGAACTATTTACAATTTACAACTGATTGGGATTAATATCAGTCGAGGTACCTACGTGGCGGACGCCATTCAATTTATGTATTATCAACAAATCAATGATTATGCATAGGTTCTTGTTCTAGTGTATCTACCCGTACTACACGCTGTACTTGTGTATATTTTAAAGTAGTACCTAGATACTAACAAAAACATCCGATGTCCAACAATAGGTTATTCGAAATTACAGTAAAAATTTGAAACCATCTTATTTCCAGGAACAGACTATGACTTTACGCTATGACTATTGAACACTTCGTATTTTAAATGTGAATCCGATTGTAAAAAAATATACCGCATTGCATAAAATTCTGCTTATGGGTCAACCTTTATCAAGAAGTAAACTAATGGATTTGAATATGAAATTTTACATTAGCTGAATTTGACTTCCCAAATTCACCCGTCTGTATCTGTGTGCATGCTGGACATTTTTTTTTACCGAGTCTGAGAGTAAAGGATGATAAAAGATAAAACAAAGGACTTGTACTTTTTAATTGAAGGAGACATTCGCTCTGGGTTCTGCTCAACAATATGCATGTGTAATTTTGAACAATGACTTCCGTACTTTTCACTTCTTCCAGGGTATCAGCATGACTCTAATTATTTCATTATGAGAACTTTATTCCCAGACCCAGGTATCTGCGGGAACAGTGCGAATATTGTATGTTCATACATAGAATCATACTACATAGAATTGAAAACGCGAAATCCAAATCGGAGTCCAGATCGAAACGACGCTTCTTTCCCGTCAGCTCGCATTGAGACAATAAGTATACCTACTATGTATGTATGAATATGACCTCCAACCCTATCCGCATCCGTATATGTACATATACATATGTATGTACGTATGGGCAATTTTTGTTCTACCGGAGTACGTGAACATTAAGAACAATGCAAACAGCCTAAAGCCGGAGAGATGATGAATTCATCGTACATATAGGGCGTAGGGCGTCCAACTTGTCACTTGTCAATCTCCGAATCGGATCTCGGGGAGCGAAGCAGAGAGGGTCGACATTTAGGTAAGCATGTGAATGTATGTATAAAGATGTTAGAATGTATTGCGGAATTAAATCTTAGAAAAGACGACATTTTACTGTATTTACGTCCATCGCAATCCACATACCTATATATGCCAAATATAGCGTGCAAATGGGACTCCCTCTTCAATTTATTATTTGCTTATTATTCTGATTTACCACATATCATTAAGAACCCATTACCATTATGTCCATCCCTGCAATTAATTTAATTAAATCATTATCACTTGACACTTTTCAGCGGAGCCGCGGTCAATCCATACATCTACATATTTATTGACCATAAGACCCTAGATGCTATGATGGTCGATGAGGTTGACATGAGAATTGTATTTGACATTGACAGTAGTGACAAAAGTGACCGGTAACCGGCATGATGTATGATTTCGCTAAGTTTCGCCGTTTTTAGTTGTGAGAGAGCGAACTCTGTGTTATGCCTTCATAGTTAGAGTTGCTTAGTGTGGAGGGTCCTGCAGGGCGGCAGCAGGTACTCTGCCGGGGGGATTGAGAATTGAGATTGCGAAAGTAGAGGCTGAGATGATGCAAGAGTGTGCAACACGGACTTCCCATCATTCGCCTCTGCAGAACCCGATGAGGAAGTGAGGACGGGACGACGACGACAGTAGAGAGTAGAAAGTTTCACTTTTCAATAATAGCGAACGAAATATTTACTACCTGCATTAGCCACTACTAGTAGAGTACTACAGGAATCTAGTAAAAGTAGTACAAGTTCTATCACTACTGGACAACGGGACTCTTGTTTCTGAATCTTAAGAGCTGACAGAAGGCCTGCGGGTAAGCTAAAACATCAATTACAAGAAATGAAAATGGAAATATATTTAGTTAAATTCGAATTCGGTATGCGTTATGCATATATTATTATTATTATCCTGTACTTTATTTCATTATTTACTAGGATTCTTTGAGTAGAGTTTATTAACTTTGATTTTTAATGTAACTGGCTGTTCTGGTAGTTCTGGTAGTAGTTAGTAGTACTCAGTAACACAGTAAGTACCAAAAAACAAAAAGTACCTGTTGCTGTTGCTACCTAACAGAACACCTAAACCTATAATTTAATTGGCAGTATACCAAAAGGTACCTTCCTTGTGTGGGTGTGGGGCTGTTATTCACACAGTCACAAGTAAAACTGTGACGTGTCACGTGTGCCGTACATTTACAGTAAGTAACAAAAGTAACTAAGGACATTTTATGAAAATTAAAATCGACAAGCACAAATTGAATTGAATTCAATTGACTTTTATTTCAGTGGCCACCTAGTACTTAGTACCTAGGTTACAATTACAATTCAGTTTGCGCTATCACGCATGTCTGATCTTGACAATACTAAATAGTATACATAGTAAGCGCAACATTTTCTTTTAGGTAGTTTAAATTGTTTGCATTTATTCCACAATGTTTTAAAGCTCCCCTCTACTCTTTAACGTTCAAAGCCAAAGTAGGTTGGTACCAACCTATTTGCTACTCCGATTCCGATTTCTAAGATTTCAAGATTCCGTTTTTAGGTGGGGTTAGTTTTCAAAGATTTGACTGTTCGTGTTGCATTATATTTGGTACGTCGATTTTCTTGGGGATCATTTATCTTTTTTAGAAGGCGAAAGACCTGGTTGTTCGTTTAAGGTTTAACTAGTATGGTTTAGCTTGGGTGCATGGGTTTGAATCAGCATGCAGAACTACATATAACTGTAATTCGATGATATTTCATAGGTAAAATTGAGAAGGAAAATATGGGTTCGAAGAGGAACAAGAACGGGTCAGTTGATAAGAACACTCCAGAATATTTGGAGAAGCGGATCAAGAACAATCGGGCCGTGAAGCGAAGCCGGGACAAAACAAAGGCTAAGGCCCAGGAAGCTACGACCAGAGTTCAAAGGCTCCAGGTTGAGAATGAACAACTCCGCACCACAGTTGACAGTATGACTTCGGAACTCAAGTACTTGAAGGAGATGTTGATCTGCCAAGCAGGTTCGTGAAATCAAAACTACTATCTTTGCTATTGTTACTCTTTATAATCATAGCGCATGACTTTGGTATTCCTATAATGTATTTATTTAACTTAAAATGTCTTAACCACAGGGACTGCCGAGTACTTGAGCCCAACCGCTGAAGCTGATATTGAGTACCTCCTCCGGGATGACACTCCAACTGATTTGGACAAAATCTCAAACGTTTTGTCAGAGATGCGACGGATCCAGAGCATGCAGCGTGGGGAGGATCATGATGACTCGGGGTACTCTAACCACGATGAGCCCTCTGGACACACCCAGCACTTCCAACACATTCACTCTGGACACTACTGATTCCCTCGGCTGGGCTCATGCCAGTTTTGAGTTTAAACTTACCTATCCAACATAGTAGTTAACACGCAAAGAGATATAACTATTTTAAATACGCAGATGCAACATTTATAACTTCAGTACGTTGCCACTTACCTATAGCCTATGGTCCGTAATAGTTTTGGAGACGGATTTTATAAGCATGGATGTAGAGTGTAGAGCGTAGTAGAACTTACTAACTTACCAAGCAGTGATCTTGTAGATAACTTTAGGAGCTATTTTATTACATCGTACGACGCGCTACTTGTTAAAATATGTACACCGGAACCCGTTTCATACGCCGAACTCCGAACATAATTCTTCCTATTTCTAAGTAGGAATTCTGCTTTAATATTTTCCTATAGGCATCAAATCTGTTACCCACATTCGGCATACAATTTAGCATTATCGAGCTGAAGGTCGTCCGTTCGATTATGCACTGCTGCTATCTGCTGTAGAAACATAGTTGGTTCCGGTCGTTTAAATACATAGCTACCGTTATCGTTGTGTACAACTTTCCTTATCGAATTTGGGACGTGCTAAGACTAAGATACTGTAATTATAACAGGTATGTAATATATGAGAACTCTGTTTTCTTAAGGTTTTGGAACGTTTTAGTGCCCCGTTTCTTGCTTTCTCAGAATAAAACATTGATTCAACTGCCACATCTAGTATGTTTGAAAACACAGTAGTGATACTGAATCATTGAAATGATTAGTTCTATGTTGTATTGACGCTTGAAGCTCTGCGAGTCTCTTCGTCAAGCATTGCATATGTGTATAGATAGTCGAAATCAGTGATTCATGATTTGTAGCCGCAGAAGGATTTTGATTTTGGTAAGTTATAAATCATTTTGATTTTGAAGCCATTTTGTAGTAACAAATCACTCTCCTTCCGGTTGATGTACGTTTTGCTCCCATATTCTTGTACTTTCTCTGCCTACTTCACCCAAAAAGTATTTGGTTCATGACTTTTCCGAAGTAGCCGGAGGGATATTAAAAAGGGGCTATGGTCTATGCATGTGATTTAAAGGGTCCCCTTAATGATATACCCGTTGGCCTGAAAAAGTGATTTTAAATCAATGATTTTGATGTTTGATTGTGTGAATAATTACGATTTTGTGATTGATTTTGAGGAGCAATTTTTTGATGATTTTGGAATTGATTTTGAGGAGCAATTTTTTGATGATTTTGGAATTGATTTTGATAATGATTTTCAAATGGTTTTGCCCATCAATGCATTTATGCGCTTTCAACGAAGTTCTTCGAAGAAGCCCTGTTAACCTTTGAGCCGGTGACGCGGTGACCAACGGGATCTTGTCTGCTTACCATCCATGTAGCATTATACCTAGCTGATAAAGTCGCTTGTTCAAAACTTCGAAATCGTGGGTTAAGAAATCGGTGTTTTCTATCGTTTTCAGAGCTTACAATATGTAATTATGACTATACAGAGCTTGGGAATCAGAATCAGAATAGATCCGAACAACAAACAACATTGCTAATTGTAGCATCAGAATTATAACTGACTCTCTCTAATTTTGGTAGGAAATATGTAGCTAGATTGGAATCGAAATCCGATTATAAGTGTTTGGCAGGCAGGGGCGTGGGGAAGGGGGGGGGGCAAAGGGGCCATGGCCCCCCCTGAAATTTTTGGGTAAATCGGGAAAAGTCTATATAATCAGAAACAATTCCAATTTTTACTAAGAAATCTCAAGGATTTTGTCTATTGCTGCTTATACTTTAAGTATGTAGGTATTTGGACAACTATCGTCTTGTAAAATGCCAGTGGAGTGCAATTTGCACTTGCAGGCTTTATACTAAAGTAAGTG
>JAQFZY010003244.1:0-10033 GCA_034696285.1 Hypogastrura burkilli | reverse complement strand
CGAAAGGCCACCCGTCCTCGGCTTCCGGTCTGGGAAGCAGTAAATGCATTCCTTGGGCTAGGTTGTGCGGGCAGGGCCGTCGCGTCGCTTTTCGTCGCTTTAACCGACCCCCCACCCTATCATTTTTGGCGACGTCGCTTATGGATGGCCCCTTATTTATTTTTACGTTCCAGATTATTATATTCATGGTGACCAATTCTCAAAGGTGCCAAGGGCACACCCGCGTAATAATACTGGCAATGTTCACTATGAAAAGAGTGAGATTATTACCTGTTCTGAAAGCGTTACTTTCTCGATGTAGGGGTGATGGGATTCGACCGAATTTTGCCAATGAGTGCACTTGTTTCAGATAACAAACATTTAGCTTTAAATACTCGTTGTAATCTGTACGTATTAAGTTCACATGTGCCTTTAACTTTATTATAGCTTCGAAACTCTTCACTTTGAGCTGAGGCTTTTCACTTGTCCAAAATATATTAATTAATGAGAATATACGCTCAGTTGGGGTGTTTGTACCAGGAAGGCAAACCAAAAATTTAACCGTATTAAATGTTTGAAAACTTCAACCCATCTCTGGTCTACCTCTTTAAGGTCGTTCCTAAATTTTCCATTCGAGGAGTTTAGCTTTTCTTCCCTAATGTATGTCTCAATACAAGTGAATTCGTCTAGAAGGTCGTTGGGATCTACATTGGGTATCTTCTCATGAGCGAATGTTAAAAGGATTTCGATAGACGTATTCGAAGCTTATTTACCGGGGGAACGAAGTCCAGGAGAATGACTCGAACGAGCTTAATGAGTCCATCCACTGAATTGAATATGAGTGAGCAACGTCATAGTACTAATTAACGTCACTATCGAATCCCGTCTCATTTATGTGACCCGCATCGACTAATATTTTAAATAAATGCTTTGCAGGAAGCCCGATAAATACATTTTATCGATATGCAAGTAACGACCTCGCCTTCTCCGCCGCTTAGCGGGATTGGCTCCAGAATCGATACCAGATACCAGTACCAGATACCAGAATCGATACCAGTTAAGTAAACCAGAATCGATTGTGTCTAGTAATAAGTACAATAAGTACTAAAAGCAGTGTGAAAAGGAATAGAATCTTTAAAACTTAAATAGCAGTTCAATTACCCATTTGTGGCCCGTCGTATTGGACTTTGCTCCTCCCCTCGTTATCGCTTAAAACGTTTATGTAGTGCAACATCCCATCTTGAAATAGGCTCCAATACCATAGTGCATTAACTCCTGCGCCGTAGAATATCAGAGGCGGGACGGTTCCAATCTATTTGAATTTGCTTTGAAGATGTATACTCTTCTATCAGTTCTGGGATTGGTTCAGACTCAAATCCACCCAAGATCACCCGACACCAACCTTTAAAACCGGGCAATCTGTTTAGTGAAATTAACGTTTGCGAGGTGTGACAGTGCCAAGGCCTGGATCTGGACATGGACCACGCAGTTGAGCCTGGGTGGTATGTTAAGTCAAAGTGATTAAATACTTCGGTTCCCTGGTTGTTGGTATGGACTATGGAGGAATTAAGTGTCAACAAATTCCTTTAGGATTCTTAGAAAATGTCAACAAAAGTAAAAAAAATCCGTTGCTGGAGGTCATGTTTTTAGCCCATAAGTCCTGATTCCTTGACCCTAAAAATCCCACGGTCAAACTCAATCTTCGTATTGGGCACAACTTTTTGCTGGCGGAATTTGGTGGGTCTGGGATGAGAATTGGGATCAGCATCTGGCCGGCAAGACAAACCTTGGAGTAATATTTTATAATAGTTAGACTAAACGGAAGCTTACCTTACCTCGAACTTAATGTAAAGACATGATATAAAGCTAAAGTATGCCATCTATATTCTTATTTACAAAATACATAAAGCAGATGACATTCATATGGATTCTTTAAGCTGATTTGCAGGCAAATCTAACTTTCACTCGACTATTTACCAAAAAAGAGCACTTTCCTATATTTCATCTTTCAAAGGCGCACCAAACGCGCACTTCGTCCGCCATGCGCGAGAGGGTGTCGAAAAGCGGAAATTGAGCCAGAAAGGCACACCGTTAGTCACCTTGTTATATATGGATTTGTCTTAAGGTGCCTCAATACGTCCCCGGGAACTTCAAATGCATTTTACCAAAAATTACCTGCTTTTAAAGTCAATTTAATTCTGATTTTTGTGAATTTTGTTTTTGGAAAAATTTGGAAAGAAAAGTGCGAGAGGTGAGGAAGTTCTTTAGTCCACTTCTCCGCTGGAAAGAACCGTTTTCGGCCCTGATCTTCCGTGTCCGGATGACCAAGATGTATTGTGTAGTACGTACTTGAATTTAAAAAAATTATGTTGGGGACTGTCCATAAAAGATGTCCGTGAAAAAAAAAAGATTTTTGAACCCCCTCCTTCCCTATTGTCCGACTTTTGTCCGAATTCTGCAACCCCCTCCCTTAAAAGGACGTCCGAATTTACAAGTTGACTCCTCCAAAACAAATATTAACAATTTTTTTTATAAACACAAACACTTGACACGACGTTTTTAACTTGGTTTAGCTCTTTTTAATTGTTTCACCTTCATAACTGTCAAAATTTTAAAATACGTCCATCAGAATTTTCTATTTAGAATAAAAGATAAAGCTTGTGCGTTGTGTCTAAAAGTCTAAAAGGTTTGATTGAACGATTGAAAATTAGTTCACTGAATCTGCGGAATCCCTTTTGATTATTTCGGGATTGTATACGATGTGACTAATTTATATTTTTTATTTTATTTATTCAAATTAGCGGAAACTTTGGTTATCGATTTGATTAAAAATATACTTGTTCATTTTTGCTCCGGTTTATACCTGTATTAAGTCTCGCATTTTTTTCATGAGATACCTCCATCATGTTGTTCAATATGACTTACTAATGTAATACGCTAAATAATACCCTAAAACGATTCTGAAACCATTTTTGGCTGGCGCGGCGCCCTTTAAAGCAGCTGGTAGGAGCTCTAGGCACTGTAGACACTGTGGGACCTTCGAGGGGTGCATAGAGCCGGGTGGCGTCTTTTACGTTACGCTGTGTGTAATTTCGGCCAAGAACCCAGTTTGCTCCCAATCCCAATCCCAAGCAGCTCTAACTCTAAATAGAGTCTATAATTCTACCGTAACAGTATTTTAGCTGCTACGACTCAGTGGTTATATGTAGTAGGTACTTTTGCACCCAAAATCAGTAGGCCGATACTTTTTTGGTTGTTGCTTAATGTAACGTAACCAACGTAACCTTATCTTTCAAAGGATTTTTCATACAGTAAATACATACAAATTTTGCCCTTATGTACATTTCTAAAATAAAATTCATTTACTTTGTAGATGCAGCATGTACTAAACTATAATTCATAATTTTTATACTTTTTATCTACGTGAGCGAAAAGAAACTACCACATAGTTGAATATTACAAATGTATTTTTGTTTTTCTTTTCTAGGAGTCATTTTACTTGCTACTTGCCAAGCTACTACTACACAGCTTCTAGATACCGGGTGCCTTTTTAACTCCGAATTGGAGGAGTTACCATATACGTAATAATGAAAATCAGAGCTTTATGTACTGGTGAAGTAATAAATCTTCTTCGTACTGTTTATCGAGAACTCCGCCTAGCATCAGCTTATAGTGGTGAACCCGTTTACCAAACACAGACATGGAAATACATTATTCAGCGAAGCAAGAGTCAACTAAGAAGTACTTCTTCAGCTTCATTCACTTTTAATTTGGGTCAAACGTATCTAAAATATCTTCAAAGTTCTCGTCAGCATTTGGACCTGGTGACTAGCTACAAAGGAAAGGGAGAGAGGTCGACAAAGGAAACTGCAGAAATGGTTGGGTTTAAGTTGCCCCATGACCAGTATGCGATTCACAACACGAAAACATGAAGATACAAGCTACGAGTGTATAAGTTCGTGTAGAATTAGTGGAATAGATAAAATAGTAATATTGAACAAATGTTTAAAATAATAATAAATAACATCTCTGTAGACAGTGACGAGATGTAACTATTACACCGTGGACCGTGAGGTCATCCCAGATTACAAACTTACATAATATCAACCAGTTCAATCTATATGAAGCCAGTCACAGAAAAGTACACTTTCACATTTACGCTCCTTGTACCGACTGTACTTCCATTAGATAGGCGTAGATTAGAAAATGATACATACACATAAGAAAAAAAAGCATTTAGAAAATGCAAGCTACCCTGGGCTTAAGTGTCCACTTGAAAGAAAGAAATAAGTTTACAAATCCAGAATCCAGAGTTAATTTTTGCTTTCCATCTTAGGTCATCCGTTGTCCATGAGCTATTTGACGTGAATTAATTTAGTTCCTTCATGGACCCGGGGCGGGGGGATAGAACGGGACTTAACTTTTTTCGTAATTATGGAATTGAATCCTGCATGAAAACGACAGTGGCATTAATGACGTCATGATCATACCAGAAGGCATTGTTAAAAAAAAGTTGTCCGTTTGGGGAATAATATTCATTTTTATTAATCATCTCAGGAATAACACCTATTCAGTGCCGCATCAACATTATACACTATGACTGTAACAAACTTGTTGCACGTTATCTCATCCAATGTAATTACCCATGTTAGGAACTAAGACCCGCGGCTCTGATTCTGTGGACAGAACCATTACCAGGAGTCGTTCCTGGAGTTAATTACAAAATGCTGGAGAGTATATGTGCTATTTAATATATCATGGAATGGATTTTTAGTTCGATAGGAACTGTCAGTGGAGGTCATGGTCGGAAATCGGAGATCTCATACGGCCACTTGGTCCGGACATTTGTCCTCACCGCAAATCACACACCCCCTGAATATTACACTTGGGCATCTCTGTTTTATTCGAACAGTAAGTGACAAAAAACAGTGCTAAAAAATGTCGAAAGATGTTTACTACGTTAGGTTAGGTATTATGGCAATTAAGGATGACAGACAGATCGAAATCTATCACGTCCTCACTTCCTCACCATCAAACGTGTAATGAAAGTTCCAGTTCAAATCACCTTAGCTCCCGGCTTATAGCTTAACAAAATGCATGCAGCACGTATTAGAGTACAGCACCGTTGTGCATAAGCGTAGATCGGCGGAAATCCGTATCTGTTCAAGAAGTACTAAATACATACGTATTCAAGCGCTTATTAAGTAGCACATTGTTTCTATAAAAAAATAAATAAAAAATAAGGAATTATCTGTATTTAATGAAACGAGTAAAGCGAGTCGGCTGACTTTGGTCGGAGTCAACATTGTATATTTATTATCCAATCCAGGGTAAAAATCAGAATAATTGGATACCTAATTATTCTCCTTAGAACAAGCTTTTAAAAGCAGATATGTCATAATCTTTCCACAATACATTAGTTGTAATATGTATAGTACAACTTTAATGTGAAGCGAGAAGTGTGTACAAAAGAGCGTCCGGAGCCAAACATGCCAACGAAGCGGGAGTGGGTGTAGGATGTTTGATGGTACATGCATGAATGTGTAGAAGATGTAGTTGCTGATTCCGCGTCAGCTAGTGTTTTTGTTAGCTAGTCAGAGTAGAAGTATTTTAAAATAGTTTACAATACCGTGCCATTCTTACCATATCCATCTCCATTTCACGAT
The DNA here is from genome assembly GCA_034696285.1 of Hypogastrura burkilli. NCBI lineage: Eukaryota > Metazoa > Arthropoda > Collembola > Poduromorpha > Hypogastruridae > Hypogastrura > Hypogastrura burkilli. The sequence goes on along the minus strand of JAQFZY010003244.1, from coordinate 4,388 downwards.
TACCTTTAACCCCAAATCGCAAACAGAATTTTCTTTGTGTCCTTCAGTTGTAAAATCCCATCCCATCTAACTCCATAGAGATTCATAAGAAATTGACCTTAGCAAGTTGAGTCTAAATGGCAGACGCCTTGTTTTACGGAAACTAAATGCAACTTCCCATTCCATGCCCGTTCGTTTATTACCCGTCCATCTTCCACGGTAGGTATACTTATAACATTTACTTTACACTTATATCAAAATGTGCAAATATTCTGTAGTTGTTTATACTTTCATTGACTCACAAGCAAGATTAGAATTTTATTCAAGAGATGTGGAAAGAGGTCAACATCGTTGTTCAGGAAACACGTAGTTATCTACTAATTACACATTATTTGACTTAATGTTAGTTCGTAGTAATACTACATTGCCCCACCTAAATTTTATCTATGTTCAACTTACCGCCTATACTTTTCCCTCCTCTATGGACCAATGTCCAACCGTGTTCACTTCATCCGTTGACTCTGTCCAGGCTGTAGTAGCCGGATAGGGCCTTTCAATTCAGACCTGCTCGAGCCTCTCAACATTCATTATCAGCAGGAAAAGAGGCAGCCTGGTTTCAGGCCAATGGGTAAGTTCCCAATCGCGGGCACTTTGACCTGTAGACCTTTGAGGCATTCAGGGAGCCCTCACTCAAGCAGGTCACTTCCAGTTCATTCTGCCGCCTCAGCCTTCTCTCCACACTGCGCACTTGACACGTGCACAGGTCGTATTCAACAGTGGGTTTAGTCATTGAAGAATAGACAACATCTAAGTCTATCTCTTTCCCCCTCTTCTATCAGTACGTCCCAACAGGCAATAAATCCGTAGTAATTGGAGTTGTTGCGTGCGTACCTGATTTCTACTTATTCCCCCGGATTCTAAATAATCGTTCTACTTGGTAATTTAGTGTTTGTCTTGTTATTGTTTCAGGGTTGGTTGTAGAAAAAGTACGAAATACGGTAGTTTTTTTCTATGCGTTTTTTTTTTGCCTGAGTGAACGTTGTTGCTAACAGGTAAATAAACGAAAGAAAAAATATCCTAATAAAAAGCTGCAAAGTATGCCTGAGTGGGCTCTAAAAAGAGGACGAAACAAGATAAGTTTATAACCCATAAATATATTTTGAAGCAAAATCCCTGATTTATGATACCGACGGCGTTTGCGAATATAATTTAAATTGTTTAAATAAAACTTTAACTCTGCTACATCATACTCGGTAATGGAATGGTGCAAGCGTCTAACTCTACGAGGGGCAAAATGAGGGTACGGGCGTCACCTACCGTCCTTACCCCGACTGTTCGTGCTGCTGGCAAACCTTTCTTGGGCTAAAAGCAATCCGAAAATCCACTGCACGTTTCTAAGTCTACAATTCCCTACACAACCCGCTATCGTATCCTGATAGTTCGGTGGTAGAAGTAGCTCTATGTCACATGTGGGATGTGTCATCCGTCAGACTTTCCTATAAGTTACACTCACTCGCACTCCTCCATCACTTACTTTCTGTCCATCTTTCTTTACCTTTATCCGGCGTGTTCATGTTTTGCTAAATAAAAATAAGTCGAAGTGGAAGTGAGGGAGGTCACAGATTTGAATTCCGATTTAAAGGGTTTTCACATTTTTAACTCAAGTTCTGCTTCAATATGGCCGAGGTAAGAATTCTAACAGGAGTGCACTAATTCTATTCTTTCACTATAACTCCAATGTATGAGGCTACATTTGACGTTTGACTTACTTATAATAAAAAATAGCACAAAATACATATAATATGTAATACTAAATACAAAATAGTAGCCGGCATCAATTTGCATTTTACATTTTTCCTACTAACGCCACGGCATGGGGTATCTATCTCCTTCGAAAAGCTGGGCTGATTGGTGCCGCAAAAATATAGTAAAAATATGTATAATCTCAGTAACGATAAAAAATATGTTTTTGTTTTGCATAATTAGGAGGACCCAACCAAGAGGAAGCGAACCTTCCGAAAGTTCACTTTCCGTGGAGTGGATTTGGATCAGCTTCTGGATATGAACATGTAATGGTTATACCGTGCAGTTTTCGTTGTTGTATATCTACGAACTATATATACATTTTTATCGAATAATTAATGAATGGACGCGTGAGTTTAGGTTAATTTATATTTATTGTCTATTACGAGACACAGAATTCGTATATTAAGTATCTGTAGGACAGGTGTTAAATGCTTCTAAACTGCTATTTGATATGGTGTATATAGATATATGTTCATTGGAATATAATTTTTATTAAAGGAAACAATTTACTGAACTGGTGCATGCTCGAGCTCGAAGGCGTTTTAATCGAGGACTTAAGAGGAAGTCACAGGCCCTACTAAAGAAGTTAAGAAAGGTATTAGCTAACATTTGTATAATCTCTTTTATCCATTTACATAACACGCATCTTGGATTACTTAACTTTATGTACTGCTTCCAAATTAATTTCAGGCTAAGAAAGATGCACCTGTAAATGAAAAGCCAGATGCAGTAAAAACACATCTGCGAGACATGATTATTATTCCTGAAATGATCGGTAGCATTGTTGGTGTATACAATGGGAAGACATTCAATCAAGTAGAAGTCAAGGTATGAACTAAGAACTTGGTATTTTGTATTTGTTCACGATATAAATTATGTTGTACTGCGTTCGATTGTCTAAAACACATTTTCGGGAAGGGCAGGCGACAGGTGATATCAATTTTGTGCATAATATTTAGGGTTGGGGTTGGAGGGAATAATGTTGTTTAGGTAAAACAAAAAAGCATCGAGTCTGGGCTGCGTAAGCCATGTACTTAAGTATTTATTTGACATAACAGTTACAGTTTACAATGTCAAATGTTCTATTTCTTTAATGTTTTACAAATTCTTAATTATCCGGAAGCAATTTAGGCACGAACTACGAACCAACGGATATAATTGAAGCTTTAACTCGCTCTGCTGTTGTGCTGACTCCCGTGATTTAAATGAAACCTACAGTCATATTATGTACAGTACAAGTTACATAAATTTTTCAAAAGGTCGATGCTTATTAGGCCAGATTATTTCTGTTGCGATGCGATGCTGATGCGTTGGCTTTTTACGCAAACACAACATCGCTAATGGTTTTGCGTATTATTAGTGATCCTTCTTTAATGCTTTAATCTTTTTCTTTTCTCATGCATACTAATTGGCATTGGTGTATAATTAATTTTTACAGCCTGAAATGGTCGGTCATTACTTGGGAGAATTCAGCGTGACATACAAGCCCGTCAAGCACGGAAGGCCCGGTATCGGTGCCACACATTCTTCTCGTTTCATCCCGTTGAAGTAAAAACAACATCATTCTTATTTGTTTGTTTTAAAAAAGAGCGTTTCCACGCAAGAACTGTGGGCACGTCCGTGTATGTTCTCTCCGTAATTCGGAAATAAACGACACCATGGGATTTCTATAACAGAGTTGTTTTCTGTGAATGAAGATCTTTTATTTCCAAGTGCATTCAAACTGCCTCCCAGGTATTGTTTGAAAAAACTATACCTTTAGGCCCGTCATTTTTATTGAGGGTTAGTATGATATATATCAATGAAAAATATCAAGATTTGTTTTGATTTTTACGATATTCTCAACTTCTTCCGACGCAGATGTATAACTCATTCTTTGGTATGACCTATAGGGACATGATCAAAAAGATTGGTGATCTTTTTGTGGAAAAAGTTGGATCTTTTCAGTCTTTTTTATATTTAAAAGAAAATGACTAGTGAACGATCTGCAAGACGTATTTTATCCACACATATATCTACTGCTACTGCATTACATTAAAAGTATTAAGGTTATAAGGATATTGCTAGAACGTTCGAATCGGTGTACCATGTTTAGTTCAATCATACTGTGGTTTTTCAATAAGAACGAGTGTGTCCGTTCTGCATTTATGTTCAGTGAGCGTGAGCAGTAATTAAATTTCAATTAAGTCGTTTCAAATTGCCTTCTTTTACTTTTTCTCTGTATCTTATATTGAAGCGTTATTAGCTGAATTCGTTGTGTAGATTGTTTGATTGAAAGTATCTAATTACAATTAATATAATTACTAGATTGCATACCTAATACGTTTATCCGTCGAATCAGAAGACTAATTTTTCCATGGCTAAAATACACACCAATTGCGAGCATAATGATAAATACATTGCCTCACCGGATGCTAACGTTGTTTATAATATTTTACAATTAACTTTCCAACAGTACCAGGAGAAAACAAAACAAAAAAAAATAAATATTTATATCATAGAAATGGGAAATGGGATATACAGTAGGGGACCGTCCATAAAAGACGTCCGTCGAAAAAGGGAGGGTGGGGGTAACGAATTTCGGACAAAGTCGGACACAAGGG
>JAQFZY010003243.1:0-10038 GCA_034696285.1 Hypogastrura burkilli | reverse complement strand
ACAAAGTCGGACATAGGGGAGGGAGGGGGCTGAAAAAGGGCCTTTTTTGGCGGACGTCTTTTATGGACGGTCCCTTAGATATTCTACTACCACAAATTAGTTCCTTGCAATGAATTGATGGAATGAATGAGAGAGGTGTCATCTCGGTCATCACTGTCGGCTGTCGGATTTTATAGCCAGACATCACTACTTGTACAGTATCCAGAAGGAAGGTTTTGGCAAGGCAGGATGTCGCCAAGGAGACTATCCTATCTTTGCATTCCCAGCACAACAATTGTCTCCCCCTGCCACAGTCCACAGTGGGACTTGGATACCATCTAAGATCTAAATCTGGATATATGAAATTGAATCTCCCTTGATGTTGATGACAGTGACACTTGGGATTTTTGCATATTTTATAGCATGTCTTTGGCCCGTTCTACTCCGGAGCCCCTTCGGCTGGCTGGCTAAAATAAAGTAGGACAGTTAGTTGAGAAGGTCTTCTTTTGTGTAGCCCTACGTAGATTTGAGATACCGACATGCCTGGCATTATGATGTAAGATGTAGAATGCCGGCTTCCTACAACTACAACCTACAATACAATAGGTATAGGTTCTATGTCATGCCAATTTCTAATGCCTGCACTTGTGCAAACCTTGTTGTATATTTACAACTGCCTTGCTGCCTTACTTCTCTCCTATTCGCTGTAACTGTGGGATGGTTTCCCTTTGGACCAATCAGGGCAATGGGGGTTCCACTCTGAACATTCCTGCCTGCGGAATAATGTAGGGTTTTCTTTTCTTGTGACGTCCTCGGTCACGCGTCCCGAAGAACTGCATATGTGCAATTACGCCCTTGCACAATGTGCGATTTCGTGGGTATATTCCCTGGAGCTGGAGCTGGAGCTGGAGCCTACTGCGGAGTACAACTGAAAACTGGAACGCATAAAGAATCAAGATGAAGCCTTACGTCAGTGTCAGTCAATGATAAGCCTAAATTGGCACACCGTTTACTTAGACATTACGAATCTCTACGTAGTAGTATGAGTTTTAAGTCGGGCTTCTATTTTGTCTAGCACTTTCCTGCTAGGCATTAATCTCAAGTTTATGAAGGTAAGATAAATAGTTATAACTATCCCTTGGAAAATTAATCTAATAATGCAGGTTCGAGGCACATAAGCTTAGGGCCTAGTCTAATGCTAATTTGATTCGCTTTTTATTATTTGGTACTTATACGACTCGGAGTTCCCAGCCTTGTTTTTCGCTACTGACGTGTTTTCAGGCCTCGGCTAATTTGTTATATTCGACGTTTTGCAATCCTTATTTTTCCACGCTTTCAAGTCCTTCATATCAATTATGCATTTTGAGAATTTTTGAGGGTCTTGAATTTATTTGCTATACGAGCTCCCAAATCCTGGCTCGATTAACTTAAAGACGCAATAATGCCTTATGTTAAATCCAAAGGGGAGCACGGGAGGGAGAGTGAGAATGTTGAATAAGTGGCTCATACTCATATTTCAAAATTATTGGGCCCATTCAAGAAGGTGATACGAAGAGGGAATCCGTAATTCTAGGTACTCCGTTTGGGATTCGGTAGCTATAATAGTACATACATGGAAGGGAAGAAGGGTCTCTCTTCCGTCGTCCAAATAGCTCAATCCAATTGAAATTGTATGCGGCTCAGGTGTTTCCACACAGGAACATCGGCTATCATAGGTTTTCCCATTTCTTTTCCTCTAATTTCTCAATACTACATACACATGTATGTAGTAGTCTCGTAAGGCGACTCGAGTCTGGAAACCAGCGAGATTTCAGGTTCGGCGGGTTCTATGGGAAGTATCCTACACGCAATTCCTCATCCCGATCCCGATTATTTAGAACCTCCAGTAAACTATATTTGCATAATGTCTTATTAAAGTTACCAAAACGTCGACTTAACGAGTTAAATGAGATATGCTCAGCACAAGCCTATAATTTGCCATTACGATGTATTCAGAATCCAGTATTAAGTCTCAATATTTATGGAGACCTACATAGATCCCAACCATGTATAAGTGGTTACTTTGCTGCCGGTTGCCGGTCTAGGATTTTACGAGAAAGTCCATACTCCAAATCAAACTCCTTAACTAGGATCCAGTTGGATTATATTATGCCCGTTAAGTTTCGTTAGGTTCGGTTATATCACTCCAAGCCCTGTTACCTTAGGTTAGGTTAGGTTACTATGTATGTAGGTACAAACTCCGGGAAAGGCATATATTCCGCTGCACGTTGTAGCATCTCCTCGAACCTCTATTTGGATTCCTGCATGGAAACTCCGAGCCAATCTGTGGATAAGTATATCTCGTCCTCCTCGCCCAACGTTTGGCCAAAAAGTGAATTGGCATGGATATTCGGGGACCCTCTTGGCCCGGCCCAATGTAATGTGACTAATGTAGGCTTGGAGGGTGGTTGTGGTAGTAGGCAGGGTTGCGTGCGGTCACTGCTACTCAGTCCCAGTCATAGCATAATAGGCAGCCAAAGCCAGAGACTCAGCTTGAGGCTCTTATGCCGGCTCCTCAGATCAGCCTACCCTCACTTCTGTTCTGCAACTCAGCCGGCCTCTCTCTGTCCCGCCAGACGCCACAGAATCTTACAACAATAAGGAATCCCAAGACGGAAGTTCGCCAAAAGTTTCCATCGAGACTCGCTGGGCCAATAGAGACATTTGGGATTTGGTGTTGAGCCGGGCCCAACTCCCTCTAAACAGTCCAATTGCCTGGGGAAATGGTAATACGGAGCACTGCCCTGGTTAGTAAAAGTGTGCTCTGTGTAGTTGTGCTGAGTTGGTGGGTCGGGGTCACGAGGTCAGACCAGAATGGGCCCGCCGTTAACTACATGACCACAGCCGAGCTCCCGGACGGGGAGCATGAGGTCCGCATGCGGTTCGGTGATATTATTGTACGGGAGGCCTCCGTCTCCAACCAGAACTCGAAGGGCGTAAGGTAAGCAAGGCTACACAGATCCCACCTACGACCGACCCTCATTCTAATTAAGCACAAACCCGTCTGGGTCTCGGAATATTACCCAAACTGGTTCCCTGAGGGAGTAGTGTACTAGTACATTACATAACATGGCATGAGCAGTCAGTCCTACTGCTTCGCCAATCACCATCATTATCACAAAGCAGTAGAGTTTGATTCTGCTGAATTGAATCCTGATCTCCGATCATTATCTCTGGACTCAGATTCCAGCCGGAGTCAGGCTCAGTATTCTTCTCAGTATGGTCTCAGGCCCTGGATCCTTATCTCCAACCCTATGCATGTAACCAACTACTGTTTCAATATGCTAAGCTGCAGAGCGAGCTCGACATTTGCATTTATGCATCCTCAACAACCTACTTGACGACACCATAGCATAGGTCAGGTTTCTCCATGTGTCTCTCCCTCCGCCTTTCATTGAAAACTAATCAACCTCCACCCACGGCACATACCATTACCAGGACGACGGACATTCTTAGTCCAGAACAATGCAGAACCCTCAATCTGCAGACTATGGGAGTTTTTCCTATTCAGAAGGTCTCTTCTCGTGTCCCTCACTTACATGCATAGTACTTACGCGATAATAAGCATCACGCCATTCCAAACTGCAGAGCCCTAGCACCATATGGGACCGATGTAATTAGCATTTATTACTATGTAGGCACCTACCTTTGTATTTATTAGACCAGTGACAGGTCAACCTTTCCGAGAAATGAGAACAGGAAAGGTCAATGAATCCCTATACATAAAACATTAATGAAATTAAGATAACCTGCTCCTGATTGTCTACACTCAGTCGTAGATAATATGCTGAACTGGCGGAGTTCTTAAACAGTAAGCCTGAATAGACCCAATGCATTAAGCCCAAGCTTACGCTCGTTATTGTATGAAGAAAACAAGGTATGACTGACGTAGACTAGGAGCCAGCAGAGCCAAATGAAGGGACTCACTAACACATGTAATAAACCATTCAGGCAGACAATCAAGATCCCTCAGAACGTAATCTTAAGTGGGTACTAATTCAATGGTTGAGACGTTACGGGGAATCTTGTAAAGAGAAGGAATAATCATTCATTCATGATTCGCTAGCCTACGTGTAACTTTCTTAGCGGATTTACGTGGAACGCATCCTACATATATGTATCACCCTCCTCCACCTGCCTGCCTTGTGCCATGTGGAATTACATCAGAGTCAGGTGCGTATTGCGTAGGTACTTCTGACCCGGGAGGCGTGATTCATAAACTAAGAGTCTACTAAAGGAGGAATGAGATGAGGGATGAGATCAGAATTCTTTGAAGTTAGGCCTGTCCAGACCTCGGCTTAATTATTTTACGACCTGAGCTATATACGCTTAAGCAGGTGAGATTGATCGTAAAATGAAAGCTGTGGAGGGCTCATAAAGAGGAATTATACAGAGATAGGATCTTGGAGGAAATTATTAATTGAAAATGAGGGCTCCTTAATGCTTTATCAAGGAAATAACATAATCCTGAGTTCGTGGATAGCAGAGTAAAACAATATATAGTTGACTTCCTATGCAACTTGCCTGCACCCTCCACTACTTACCCTTTGAATCACGGACTACGGGCCTGTCTGTATAATTATTAAAATATTTGGGAGACGTGGGCAGAATTCAATATTCCCTCATCTCCTTTAATGAGAGGTCAGCTTCCTCAGTTTCTCCCTTCTGCTTCCTCCTGTCTTTAATTGAATTCCAGCCTCCGCCTTCCTATGGTCTCTACGATCTACGACTCTACTACAGTCACTAAACACTACGATTTCTCAGGACCGAGCCACGGGTTCGAATCCTGGCTACTGCATCAGAAATCGGAAAAGGACTTAGTCCATGCGCAGTAGTATAGTCCGGCCACGGCTACTTGTCCTGGCCAGGACCTACAAGCAGCTGAGCTCGAATCTCAAATGTCAGAATATTTTAAAGGACAGAGACAGTTGAGACTACGTCGATCTGGTTACAGTAGAGCTGGAAGGTACTGGCTCAGGTTCAAATTAAATATGTAATTGAGGCTCCACTCGGCCTTGCCCTTCCTTTTGCCTACATCTACTATTTACTACGTATTATGTCACAATTGTTTATTCCCTGGGAGCTAGTAAAAGGTAGGCCTAGGAAGGAATGCCAGGTAAATAGTTCCCAATTACTACGAGACGAGGAGTATGATATAATAGAGAGTGATGTGAGGTGAGAAGGGAAGAGTTGCTTACTCATCCATTCAAATTCGTATCGTACGATGCGGTGGAAAAGTCAATGACGCTCTGGGTTCTCAGGCCGACAAGAATGGGCAGAATAGAATGGATTTGAGAGTACATATATGTACATAGGTAGGACGACGACGGCGGGGATCCCTCCCATTAGAGCAGCCCACGGCTCGTCTCCGTCAGCCGCATCTTCTGACTTCTGAGACAGAGGATATTATTAGTGAGTGAGGAGGAAGCGGACGGGGAACTCACCAATTAAACCCATGTCGTAGAAGACTCCTAGAATCCGAGGAAAGTCAGGCCCACGCTCTACGACAATAGTGAGCCAGGTAAAGACATTTAGGAAAACGTTCAGAGTAAATTGAATTTTGCCACAATTGATGGCGTCCCAAAAGCCCGTGTGCACCTATGCCTTCCTGTTGGACGTCTGGTGTGCTTAGTCTCATTGTTCGGACGAGACATGTTCGGCTTCGTACGCCTACGTCGCTAAACAATGGGACAGGACATGGGAGAAAAAAAGAGCAATGCATACAGTAATTGGGCTCCGAATTAAATGAAGGGATAGCTTACGGCCTCTGGGTCAATTTCGTAGTACTTGGTCCAGGCTAAGCGAACTGCTCAATCATCGTAATCTTTTGGTAGTTTTGAATATCGAAGAATATTGAATTTTAGAATATTGAAGTCGAAATATCGGATTAAAAATACTGAATAGGTAAGTACTACTAACAAGTAAATAGTAAATACTCTACGTATGCCGATATATGATTTTCCTATATTTTCAATTTGTGCTCATAATGTTTTTGATTTACATTATGTTTATATCAGATAGTATGAAGATTTGCCAAAATCTCGGCTGTTAATGATTCCTTCAATTATTTCCTAAAATTCCGTTCGTATTTAAAAAAAATAAAGTGAAAATCTGATATGATTTAGGATATTTGAAAAGGATACAGAATTGACGAGGCACGTCGGTAGGTTAGAAAGGAAAAGGTTTGGCAAAATCCTCACGCCACCCAAAAACTCACCAATGCAACGAGAGATAAAAAAAATGTTCTGAATCAACCGACGCGTCAGTGTTGTATGTACCGCATCAGGGTTAGCTAAAGCTGTATTCCCATGCTCTTAATACAGTATTTACATCCTTTATTCTGACCGGCTTTTGAGGTAAACACATGCTACACGCGGAATTGTTACAAAAATCAAGTTTGAAACTCCACTTGAACTCTTAGATATTAAACTATTCACATAGGTTGTCCGAATTTCCAATTCGCCCAGTCAAAGTCTGAATTTTAACAGAGCTTACCATTTAATCAAAATGTTACCACGAAAGGGCCATCGAGATTTTCGAAAACTTCCGCCTCGAAGCTGGAGTCTTACTCTTGCATTGTTAACATGTTTTTGCATAAAATTATCATTATTATTCTTAAACAAGGGCTGTGACGAGCGCTTGCGAGTCACCTTACTTGCAACACGGAATGACGGATCACAACTGTGAATCGTACAAATTTACGAATCCGGAATGTAATAGAGATCGGCGGATTTAGACTAAATATAATAATATAATTGTTAATGAGATTATTTTCGTTGCTCATAAGCCTCAACACACATACATAGCTAGGCTTGATAGGTTTAAAATCTTAGCTAAAAGAGAGTTATCTTGAACACTGTACCAGCCTTCTGAAGTCATTTCTGTTAAATGCTCCGTTTATTAGAATGAGTCCGATTTAAGTCCATGCTCTCCTCATGTCCTTATAGCCTAATTTGTAGTGATGGAATGGATGTGTATATTTTGTATGTAGGAATATGGAAGTATGCAGTTTTGAACTTTCCCCTAGTTAATATTCATGGTGGAGTTTGGCCGGCATAATTAATGTTTACATTGGTCGTAGACAGCGAGCGTAGTAAAAATCTTCCCGTCCACACACTCCAGGAGGACGAGATATACGGGCGTATTGTTTGTTTGTAGGCACAACAATCGCTTATTGTCTATTTTTTCCGATCGGCCCGCTTCCCTCGTCGGACATTCATAATAGAAAAAGAACACAATTAATAATGGCCGAGTCCAGGAGTCATACCCAACGCACGGAGGAACAATCTATGCAGATGCAGACTGGAATCTCTGGAGAACGCTGCTTGCTCCTGGCTCGAGAGACTAAAGACGAGATCCAGTGTCCAGTCAGCAGTTGTATAGGAAAATCTCGACAAAATCCCCCCCAAATATTCGAAAAATTTAATGTATGTAGATGTCAAATGAAAACGTAAAAGCAATTTCCCTGCATCCCAACACTCCCACCTATTTAAAGCAGATTTAGCCAAATAACGACACAAAAAAACTTCAGAGACTTTTATGTATATCTTGTTGTATTTGAGTTTTTCTCTAAATTCGAATTTGTACTTTCGAGCCCCTCCGAAATTCGATAGCTGTATGCGCTCCTGTCCAACAAAACAAAAATTCGAGTCCTGGCTGGCTGGAGAAGATGGTCCTATGTTTCAAGTCACTCAAGTTCAACTGAAGTAAATAAAACAAAAGGAGTGTAGAACAGATTATTGCATAAAGTAGCTAGGCAGACAAATGCAAGGACAACTCTGCACTCCCATTAATTATTTTCTTACAAAGTAGAAAGGTCATAAATGTCCAGTAAGAACGTTGAACATTCAACGAAATGTGTATAAGTTTGAAATGCTGTGAGTCTTGTTTTAAATTGACTATTATTTAAATTTCCACTTGCATTAGCTGTTTTACCTTTAACGTGTTACTGCCTTACGCTTTACATTCTTTTCAGACGAAGGAGTTTTATGTGATGGTCCTTTTGTGTCTGTCCGTCCGTCCGTCGGTGGGTCACGCTTTAAATTGCTCCGTACAACTCTGATGTTATCTTGCATAATAAGACACTTTCTGCTTTATCTCTGCTTCTTAGCAATTTAGACTTTAGACGTGCTCCCTATTCGACCCTAGTTATTATATGACGAATGTCATAGGTCATAGGTACCACACTTCACAAAATACTAAAATTGGAACGCCTAACATTATATTTCTAGTCATATCCCGTGAAGTAAAATTGTGGACATGGCTCGACACATGCAGTTGACTAAAGCCCTTTTAACTCTTCAAAATATAGTTAGAATAAGCGAGTCAGGTATATAAGCGGAGAACGTATATTATATGTAAACTCAAATTACAAAACGCAAAGTAGAAGTAGACCAAGCATCAGTTGTACGTAAACTTGAACGACGTGAAGCGTTATATCAAAGTACATTTAAAAGTAGCTTACTCAAACTCAAACTTTCGGAACACTAAGATTTGTGACACCATTTCAGATCTTTCATGTAAATTCAAATTACACATCGTAGAGTGTACATATAACTAGTATGCAAACTAGTATGTAGTTATAACTGATTGTATGTATTATTACATTATTTGCGTTGATTGAGTGGGCGTAAGCCAAGTCAAATAAATTCAAATGATGATGATGACAACGTGAAGTGTATAACTACTGTAAAATGATAACTTCTTCTCGTGTATGGGCTTATAAAGCCATGAGAAGGCGATAAAGAAGCAAAAACAAGACATAAACATATTCGTATGAAAATGCAAGTAATGAGAGGCATAAATAAATATCTGGCTCTCCCAAATGGGGCATTCGAAACAGAATTATATTTTCGAACAATGTTTTGGCTTCTATGTCAACGGTGATACCGACCTGTTAACCGAAACTAACAAACAAGTTCACAACAGGAAACAAAGGAGGCTGTGAAAATTTATCAACGCATCCTTTGCATTGAGTATTTCGTGTTTGGCCTACGTTTCATCTGTCCCTGGACTTCATGTGTTCACCTTTTGGTCCCAAGATGCTGAAAGCCGGTTTTGTTTTCTATTTTTGCAATACACTCACCTAATCTAACCTAACAGTTAGGGACAAAATAATCCATTTTATAACTGAAAAATTTGGTGTAGGATGTGCATTGATATAGTAGCCTGTAGCTGTAACCACTTGAACCTCGGGCACCATTGACTGGCACAGAATTGTTAGTAATGCATGCGGCTAAGAGATGCAGCTCGGGTTAATAGAAGTTAATAGCACTACTGCTCCTGCCGGTAGTAGTAGTGAGTCGGGGCTGCATTAAAAATGTCTAGCAATGCATACAATGCGTCCTCCTTGTAAATTTGCATAAACAGAAAGCAGAAACAAAAGAGAACTGAGGGAAGGAAAAAAGCTCGTTTATTCATTAATCATTTTTGTTGGGAGCGGGATGCAGCAGCATTCTCCTTTTTTGCGCGACACGCTAAACTCAGTAGGAGTAAAAAGTTAAAAATCGTATAGGCTGTCCCCTTAATAACCAACACCTAATCATATCATAATCATGTAGTAGCTGATAGATAAGTGATAAGGCTCTCTTCAAGAAGTACCATAGTATGCAAACAGCGTACCCATAGGAACACCGAAACCCGAATAACCTTGGAAATTATAAATCGTTCACCCACTACTAAACCTTGTCTCCGTTTCCAAATAATTGGTCAAATCCGCTCTTGATATAGACAAACCTACCAGAATATTTTGGTTTAGAGTTACGTTGTAAATAGCAATGCTGCCAAAAAATACATTTTATCCAGAAAAAATAATAGTTTACAAGTAATGACCTCGCCTTCGGCTCGTGTCTTATACTGGCGCACGCGGCTCCGCCGCTTAGCGGGCTTGGCTCTACGTGTGGAACTAATTAGTACAAATATATTCTTTTACCAAATAAATCGGTTACTTAACTCTACAAATAGTTTGATGTTAGCAAGCCATGTCGCAGAAACAAAGTACCTGCGAACTGTGATGCTAGA
>JAQFZY010003242.1:0-10040 GCA_034696285.1 Hypogastrura burkilli | reverse complement strand
ACTTGTAGTAAACTGTTTCCACGAGTGAGAGTCAGCGCCACGAAACGGAGTAGGAAGCAGTTTACTTCGTAAACAAGTAATGAAACTCGGTAGTACTAAACTCTCGAAACCACCGAGCCTTACAGTATCAAAGATTATCTTCGCTATTCACCTAATTATTTTCAGTAGTAGCGTTAAGTTTGGAAAGTTGGATTCAACTAACGTTGGTTAACGGAATTGCGGGGCGTGAAGTGCAGGGGTACATAAATTAGCTGTGCGTAATGAAAACCGACCAGTCGCCGGGACGGTAGACTTTAGGTTTAGAGGATCCATTATTACAATTCGTGACTCCCTCCGCTCCGGTTTCCTTTTAAAATTCCCCAATTCTGATTCATGTCTTGAGTCTAGAATAATCTCACTCTGACTTCTCGAATTATAAATTCCTTTTCCAAGCCAATTACCGGTTCTATGACATTCATACCTTTATATCGAGTCTTTATAAACTGAGTTGGAGGTAAATCAAACTTTCCTTTGTGACTATTTACCAAACAAGGCCACTTTTCTAAATAATCTGTAACAGACGTGTACTAAAGACGCTCTTCGTGCGCAAGGTGCGCGAGGGTCTCAAAAGGCATAAAATTCACCTGAAAGGCGTACTCTTGGTAACCATGAATTAACCTAACTCGAGAGTTTAGAATCCAAGTCAGGGCGACCAACATTTCTTAGCCAAAAAGAAGGACAACTTCTGAAAATAGGAGCCGGCTCGTGCTTCGCGCTCGCCAATCCAACCTGCGAACTCATAATTTGAAGCTACCTGCTACAGACCCTTCATTTAGTATCTTTTCATCACCGCACTTCTTTTCACTTTCTTCACGATTGAACAGGATTCTTTCGAAAACTCAGAACAGTGTGAGAAGCTCTCATTTCGCAAGGCGTTTGCAAAATGATCTATATTTTAATGGAAATTTTAAACGGGTGGGAGATAATGAAATAGCAAATGCTTTGAAAAAATGATTCCTAAAAGTTGAAAATTGATTGAGTGAAACGATTTTAAAAATGCGATTCAAAATTTTGAAAAGTATTTTAAAATTGAATAGGGTTGATTTTCTTATATACGAAATTTAGATTCAATCAATTCGTAAGTTTTAAAAATTGGGCCATAAAGTTTTCAGAATTTTGTGAAAATGCTTAAACTTTTTCGAAAAAATTAAAAAATGATACAAATTGCTTATACAAATCACTGTTTTGTCCATACGAATTGAATGAACCTATATTTCATGTATAAGAAAATAAACTCTACCCCATTTAAAAATACTTTTCAAAATGTTGAATCGCATTTTTAGAAATTTGTCACTCAGCCAATTTTCAACTTTGGGGAATAATATATTTCGCAATGTTTCCTCTTTTATTATCCCCCACTGGATTTAAAATTTTCATTAAAATTTAAAATGTTGTAAATGCCTTGCGAAATGAGAGCTTCTCATTCTCACCGAATCAGTGTAAATGTGCATAGGGAAGTCGACCATTTTTTATTTGTGGCAATGTGAGACAAAAATTTGTATATACATATCTGGCTAAAAAAATTCCTAATTTTTTTGTGCGCATTAAAAAAATAATTATAAAGTGAAAACCGTGCGCGACCAGAATTACTGCGAAGTAAACAGAATCACTGTTGCTCAAATCCATTCAAAAAGCATTATGTCACACGGTTATGAGTTTGGAGGACAGTTTTCAAAAAGAAGAACGCTTGGAGGGCACTTTTTAAAAGAAGGACGAGCCTTCCAAAAGGAGGACTGTCCTTCATAAAAGAGGACGGTTGGTAGCCCAGATCAAAGTGTAGAAAATAAAATATTCCGCATATGGCCAGGAGTATGTCCTGGTATTTTGCCTCGCCATGTTTTTAGAAAATAAAAAACGATTCTGAATATATGTCAACTAACAAACATTTCTGCGTTTACTAACTTTAGTCCTTATCCCATAAAATATTATCCGCCTAGGATATAGCAGCAATTACGACATTGAGAAAGTGTCGATAGATAAGTAGTAGTGGAGGGAATGCGAATGCGAGTCATGGCGAGGGAAAGAAGTAGCTACCCATTATTTCACTCTACACTCTACTCATGTGAAAGTGTGGAGGAAAGGAAGGGTTTTGGCCGCCAGAGTGATCCCAGACTAGACAAGGCTTGACGTGGCCGTTCGTTGATCGATTCGTTTGTTAATCGTGATCGATTCGTTAATAATTGTTCGTGTGCGTGTGGTAAGTAGTAATTGTCTGCACTGTTTTCAGTTCCACTCACTTCTACTACCTACATGACATTAGATAAGTATATAAATATAGCTACGTCCGTCCCTACGTGACTGTTTAAGTTAGGTTTCAGGTTGTATGTCAGATGTCGTGTATGTACGATGTACCTGTCACAAGTCACCATCATCACCCATAGGCTAGTTACTACATCTAGTACATAGTAATAGTAAAAGGGAATCACAATCACAATCCCAATGAATACCTACCTAGGTTTGCACGAGGATCTGTGAGCACCCGCGTCGCCAATAACACTGAACACACGTGCCATTCTGGATTGTCACAGGTCACAGTTAGCGTTGACAGTTGTTAAGTTTATTTATTCCATACAAGTAACGACCTCGCCTTCGGCTCCTGTCTTATACTTGCGCACGCGGCTCCGCCGCTTAGCGAGGTTGGCTCTACGCTTAGAACGAATTAGTACAAACATTTTCTTTAGTAAATAAATGGATTACACAACTCTACAAATGGTGTGATGTTAGCAAGCCAATGTCACAGAAACCAAGTACTTACGAACTGTGAGGCTAGACGCTGCAGGTAAGATTTAAGAAACAGACAGAAAGTAGAATGCTGTAAAGAACCTACTTGGTTTCTGTGACATGGCTTGCTAACATCACACTATTTGTAGAGTTATGTAATCCATTTATTTACTGAAGAAAATATTTGTACTAATTAGTTCCAAACGTAGAGCCAAGCCTGCTAAGCTGGAGCCGCGTGCGCAAGTATAAGACACGAGCCGAAGGCGAGGTCGTTACTTGTATTTTGTAATTTTCCTGCATCGTTATGAAATGAATGAGATTTCAAATTAATTTATCGCTCCGCTTTTTGGTTACGCTATCAAATGGTTTATTCATTATGAAATTATGTTTATCCCAGACCTCTGACTCTGATGTCTGATAGGACACAAATGAAGTAAGAATATAATTATGATGATTGATTTTAGCACCCAAAGGGACTCCATGCTAAAGATACCAAACTTATATAGGAACCCTAGCGAATAACGTGCTGCCGTCTACTATTGCTTAGATATGTCTTCGGTTCCGATTCAAGCGACTGTGAACTGTGTTATCTACTGTACAAACCTAACTAAACCCGAATCCGAGTCCTAAGTAAACCCGCATAGACTGTGCCTAGTAATAAGTACTAATAGCAGTGTGAAAAGCAATAGAATCCTTGAAAATGAAATGGCAGATCAATTGCAATTTGTGACCTATCGTATCGGACTTAACCGGGCAATCCGTTCGGTTAAATTGACATTTGCGAGGTGTGACAGTGCCAAGACCTGGACGTGGACCACGTAGACTTGTGCTGTATGTCAAGTCAAAATGATTTAATTATTCTGATCCTGGTTTGTTGTTATGGACCATGGAGGAATTAAAAGCGTCAACAAATCCCTTTAGGATTCTCAGAAAATTTTAAAAAAAGCCTAAAAAATCTGTTGCTAGGGGTCATGTTTTTGGCCCTTAAGGTACTGACCCCTTGACCCTAAAAATCCCAAGGTCAAACTCAATCTTTGTATTGGGCATAACTTTTGGCTGGCGGAATTTGGTGTGTCTGGGATGAGAATTGCGATCAGCATCCGGCCGGCAAGCCAAGCCTTGATATAATTTTATAATAGTTAGAGGAAGATTAAGAAGACAAATGCAAACAATAATTTATAAAAATTATTTGTAAATTACAAGAGAGACAATTGCAATTGTGTTACGTAAATGTGTAAGCAACATGAACATACTAGGTGCTGTCAAGGTCAAGTTAGAATTTAATTGGGTAGGTTGGTGCTTTATTTGGTTAGACTTCGAATGAGTGTGCCTTTCGATCTACAGTGTAATCTAGGGCTCCGGACGTTCCGGTCCGGCGATATTCAAAGACCGAAAGTTTCGTTCCGGTCCGCGTTCTGGTTCGGTCCGACTTTGGACCAGACCGGACCGTTGTTTTCGGTCCAAATATTACTCCTAAATCTCACAATGTCTGGGGGACAACAACTTTCAACTAGCCAAAACCTTTCTGGTGAGCTAAAAATACTAAGTACGGTTTGAAAGAATGTCAAAATCAAGAGAACATTTCTATTGGAATCAGACGAAGCGTATATTCTTATGAAAATACTGGAAGTACTTTTTTCGACCTCCGATTTCTAGGGAGTGCTTGACGGACCGGTCCGTTCCGGTCCGCGCCAGCGGACCGGACCGACTCTTTCGGTCGAATACTTTTGACCTACGGTCCGGTCCGGTCCGAGGCTTGGACCGGACCGGAGCGTCCGAGGCTTGGACCGGACCGGAGCGTCCGAGGCTTGGACCGGACCGGACGTCCGGAGCCCTAGTGTAATCTGTGTCGTCGACTCGTAATCACTACAAAGCTAACCTATCCCACGGCGCTCCAAGCCGTACGATTGGTTAGCTGTAGCGAATCACTACACTCGAACGTTGTAACTTACCCTTACCTAACCTAAGTCAGGTTAGGTAAGGTTGGTTGGTGAACATAAAGAGTTAGGTTGTAATTTTATAAACAGAGTTCAACTGTTTTTCGTAGGGTACACTATTTCGAAGTATTTCCCTTTATTTGTTACTACATACACATTTACATAGACTGTACACTGTATGTGGATGGAATGGTAGGTAGGATTAGGATGTAGGACGCGCGCGCTTGGCTCATGCGTGTATCCCTACGTGCCACACGGAATGACAAATCACTACCGTGAAACGAATCGCTACGGTGAAATGAATCACAACAGTGAAACGAATCACTTCAGTGAAATGAATCACAACAGTGAAATAAACCCCATTGTTTGTAAACGTATTTAAATTTCCTACCAATTTAACGATTTTTGTACAATGCTTTGAAAGAGATTGATTATGTGTATTTTAGTGTATCCGGATCCCTTGCCAACTCAAATTGACCTTGGGCGACACTTGCGGGTCCCCCGGGGTCGTGGGGTCACCGCTAGGCCGGAAAACTGGTTTTTCAAATATATTCCTGACTCCAGACTCGTCCGGTCATTTTGATATGTCACTTGACCTGCTGTAATCGGGTTGACCGTGGGTGACCTCTTCGAGGTTGCCGCGTGACCCCCAGAGGTCAAAATCGAAAATTTATTCCTAGCATATGACGCTGCATGGCCTGGGGCATCCGAATCCGTTGCTAACTAGAATTCGCATCGTGCGACCCTTCCGGGTCACCCCTGAGTCGTGGGGCTACTGGTAGGCCGGCTAAACCGTCACCTCGGTGTCGTTTTTTTGGGATTTTACGGTATTAGGAGATACTAAATACAATGTTTGAGTTTCGCACCATCAATGGGACCGAATTCGCCAATCTTTATG
This sequence comes from Hypogastrura burkilli, assembly GCA_034696285.1. Lineage (NCBI taxonomy): Eukaryota > Metazoa > Arthropoda > Collembola > Poduromorpha > Hypogastruridae > Hypogastrura > Hypogastrura burkilli. The sequence continues at coordinate 4,445 of JAQFZY010003242.1, read as the reverse complement.
CGTCTTTAATTTGTAGCCTATGATGAACTGTTTTCTCAGAATCGTTGTCCGAGGAATTTAGGGGGGGGGGAGGGTAGATTCATATCCTTATATCCGGAAGAAACCTCTAAACGCTTTTCCATTTTGTTTATTTGCGCGTTTTAACTTTACATAGCATGAAAATATAATTGGAAATAATGAAAGGTGAAACACGCATTAGTATTTTACGATTTATGATTTATTTAATCAGGGACGGTTAGACAGTTAAACTCATATTGTTTAGTTGTGATTGTTTTTTTGTTCGTTTTAGGAGACAAGGATGATGGAATCTCCGTCGGTGCATTTGATGCGGGCAGAAGTTCTGAACGCAGGTCTTGTAGATATGTACAAAATAATTTTGGTTGAAAATATTCCGAGAAAATGGAATGGACGTTCAGCGTTCGAAATCGCCAAAGAAATCCCTGAGACATACTGTCCTGAATTTGCTGGATTTTACCGGTATAAAGCCAAAAAGCCCGCGCTGACGCGGAATCAGTATAACCACATTAAATAGGTCTACACAATTCTAGAGTATAATGGGTAAGAATATCTCATTTCGCAAGGCATTTTTAAAGTATTTTAGATGTTAGTGAAAATTTAAATCCCTGTGGCCACTAATACGAGATAAAATATTCCGGAAAATTTTTCTCGAAAACTTATAAATTGGTTGAGCTACCCTATTCTGAAAACATTTTTAACTCTGTTAGGATTGGATTTTTATATCCAAGATATAGGTAAATTTAATTCGTATGATGAGACTATAATTTATTATCAACAAAAAATTTCATTTTTTCATGTTTTTGACAATTATGCATATTTTGCGAAAGAGCCCTACCGGTTAAGGGCTGTTTAATTTGATTCTGGGCCTGCACTTTTTTTGCGGAAAATCATAGCTTAGAGAACTTGGGTTCTAGCGCATATTAGTTTTTGGCCATCAGTGGTCCGGAAGGTGGGTAGGCGTGGACTCGAAGATGTTGTACGTGAAAGTCACCTTTTAACCCTGACAGTAAAACCGTTCTTGTGACGCATCGTTTTGTAGGTCCAGCTCTTGTGCTCTTGAGAACCAGTAACAACTTTCAAAAATTCCGCCCCAAGCGTGAAATACTGCGCGCCAAAGTTCTAAATTATCCACTTTTTTTAACTTTAAAAAAAGCCTTACATGTAAGGACGAAAGTGTAGCGGCTAAAACTAATATGTTTTGAAGGGACAAATATTGGGGCTTCAAGAAAATCGTTGTCTCAAGACATGAATGTGCATGTGCGATTTAGGACAATACTATAGTATGTTTATACATAGGTCGAATTTGTCGCCACTCCGCGCTTGTGCATCCATGTCTTGAGGCAACGATTTTGTTGAAGCCACAATATTTTTCATTTCAAAACATATTGGTTTTAGCTGCTACACTTGCAACCCCACATGTAAGATTTTGTTAAAGTAAAGATAAGTGGAAAATTCGGAATTTTGGCGCGCAATATTTCCCGCTTGGGGCGGTATTTTTGAAAATTGTAACCGGTTCTCAAGAGCACTTCGCTGGACCTACAAAACGATGCGTAACATGCAAGGCGTGGGTGGTCGGGCAAGAAAGTCGGCCTGCAGGCCACCCCTCTGCGCATACGCATCCATGTCTTGAGGCAACGATTTTCTTAAAGCCCTAATATTTTTAATTTCAAAACATATTAGTTTTAGCCGCTACACCTGCGTCCTTATTTGTAAGATTTTTTTAAAGTTAAAAAAAGGGGAAAATTTGGAACTTTGGCGTGAAGTATATCCCGCTTGGGGCGGTATTTTGAAAATGGTAACCGGTTCTCAAGAGCACTTCGCTGGACCTACAAAATGATGTGTCAGAAGACATGTTTTACTGTCAGGGTTAAAAGGTGACTATCACGTACAACATCTTCGAGCCCCCGCCTACCCACCTTCCGGACCACTGATGGCCAAAAACTAATGTGCGCTAGAACCCATTTTCCCTAAGCCATGATTTTCCGAAAAAAAAAGTACAGGCCCAGAATCAAAGAAAAGAGCTCTTAACCGGTAGGGCTCTTTTGAAAACTTCTTGTTCCACGCTTTAAAAATTCTGAAATTTTTATGAGCCATGTAATATCATGTTAGAAAATTCAGAATTTTTATTGCATGGAACCGGAAGTTTTCAAAATTTCGAAAAATGCGCAAAATTTTCAAAAACATGACAAAAAATGAAATTTGTTGATGATAATAAATTATAGTCTCATCATACGAATTGAATTTACCTATATTTTGGACATAAAAAATTTAATCCTAACAGAGTTAAAAATGTTTTCAGAATTTCAAGTTAAATTTTCAAAATGGCGTAGGTTGTAAACCAATTTGTAAGTTTTCGAGAAAATTAGTCCGGAATATTTTATGTCGTATTATTGCCCACAATGTTTTAAAGGAGACCGCACTTATTGCACGCAAAAACCCGTCTGTGCGATTGTTTTACAACTTCGCATACTTACGTAAAATTTCACCCTGAACAAAGGAAGATTTTTTGCCTCAAAGGAAGATTTTTACCCCATGTGACCTCTGATGGCCCGTAGAGGGTCAGGGAGTCGACTTACGGGTTTGAAGTAAATTTAAACTTTCTTCAGGACTAAAAGTTATATTGATATACTGAGTTTCAACGAAATCTGACAGAAGGGGATTTTTATTCCATGTGACCTCCGATGACCCGTAGAGGGTCAGGGAGTCGACTTACGGCTTTGAGGTCCATTTAAACCTTGTCAGCGATTGACGAGCCGGATGGCGCCGGTAGGCTCCACCCCGGTAAAAATTTCAGGCCATGACCCCGAAAAAAAATCCGGATAGCCGACTTAAAATAAACGGGGTAGTCGACTAAAAAAAAAACGATTTAGTCGGCTTACAAAAAATCGGGGTAGCCGACTAAAACCAATCGGGGTAGCCGGCTTTAAAATAAATCGGGGTAGCCGACTGAAAAAAAATCGGGGTAGTCGACTTAAAAAAAAACGATTTAGTCCGCTTACAAAAAATCAGGTGTAGCCGACAAAAAACAATACGGGTAGCCGGCTTTAAAATAAATCGGGGTAGCCGACTGAAAAAAAATCGTGGTTGTCGAGTTTAAAATAAATCGGGGTAGCCGACTGAAAAAAAAATCGGGGTAGTCGACTTTAAAAAAGACGATTTTGTCGGATTAAAAAAATCGGGGTAGCGGGCTTTAAAATAAATCGGGGTAGCCGACTGAAAAAACAATCGGGGTTGCCGGCTGAAAAAAAATCAGGGTAGTCGACTTTAAAAAAACGATTTAGTCGGCTCACAAAAAATCGGGGTAGCCGACAAAAAACAATCGTGGTAGCCCCACCTTTAAAATAAGTCAGGGTAGCTGGCTGAAAAACAATCGGGATAGCCGGCTTTAAAATAAATCGGGGTAGCCGACTAAAAAACAATCGGGGTAGTCGACTTTTAAATAAATCGGGGCAGCCGACTTAAAAAAAATCGTGGTAGTCGACTTTAAAAAACAAAGTAGCCGACTTACAAAAAATCGGGGTAGCCCACGTACAAAAAATCGGAGTAGCCGACTTTAAAAACAATCAGGGGTAGTAGACCTTAAAAGAACGAGGTAAGCGGCTTTAAAAAAATCGGCGTAACCGGCTTTAAAAAATTCGGGCTAACCGGCTTTAAAAAAAATGGGAAAGCCGGCTTCGGGGTAGCCGACTTTCAAAATATCAGGGTCGCCGGCTTGAAAAAAAGTCGGGGTAGCCGGCTAAGAAAAGTGGTAGCCGGCTTAAAAAAATCGGAGTAGGCGACTTAAATCGGGGTAGGCGACTTAAATCGGGGTGGCTGACTTTAAAAATATCGGGGCAGCCGGCTTTAAGAAAATCAGGGTAGCTGACTTTAAAAAAAAATCGGCGTAATCTTGAAATAAATCGGGGTCAAACCCCGATAGTCTGACTTACTTACAGTTATCACCTAACGCAAGGAAAAGTCGGAACCGGCTCTCTTAACCCCGAAATTGTCCAAAAATACGAGAATTACACCTCTTTTGCGTGAATGCATGGCAAGTCCAGCCTACCCATACTAAAACTTGACTACAAAAAAAATTGGTAACGAAGAATACATCAATTTTAAGAAGGGGTCGGAAGCATACTCAGGGTAAATTAGCTAAAAATCTCTTGCACTTCTCCCAAATGATGGTTTACGATATTTGGGGACACATTGAACGCGGGATCATAATAAAATTAATAAACAAACAGAACCCCAATTCTAAGCGGGGTCCGAAGCATACTCAGAGTAAATTAGCTAAAAATCTCTTGAGCTTCGCGCAAATTATTTACCCGTTACAGCGAGTAGGTACCACTGATTTCAAAAAGGAACATATACGGGATTTACCAGAAAAATTTCGATTTTGGGCTAACTGGCTATCCGACTTAAAATGTATCGTAAATTATACTAGA
>JAQFZY010003241.1:0-10040 GCA_034696285.1 Hypogastrura burkilli | reverse complement strand
GAGTTTGTGACCATTCTTTGATCATTTGTGACCATTTAATGGTATTTGTGACCATTTTGGATCATTTGTGACCATTTTTGATCATTTGTGACCATTTTTGATCATTTGAGACCATTTTTGATCATTTTTGATAATTTGTGACCACTTCCAATGATTTGTGACCATTTTCCATGATGTGTGACCATTTCCAATGATTTGTGACCATTTCCTAGTATTTATGATCATATTTTATAATGCGTGACCATTTTTCTTATTTTGTGACCATATTTAATTATTATTGACCATTTCCAATGATTTGTGACCATTTTTATCATTTGTGAGCTTTTTTCATAATGTGTGACCATTTCCTATAATTTTGTGACCACTTTTCATAATGTGTGACCATTTCCAATGATTTGTGACCACTTTTCATAATGTGTGACCATTCCCTATAATTTTGTGACCATTTCCTATAATTTTGTGACTATATCTCACAATGTGTGACCATATCTCATAATTTATAATCATATATTCTTCATGTTCACAATTAATCCCACCTCTTTTCCGCCCACCTCTTCTTTAGTTGTATCGTACCGGCGTCTCAACTCGCCCCATCACAGCCGCTCCAATAATATTTAAACATTTTGACAAAGCTTTCGAACATCGTTACATTTGTCGTTCTCCCGACTTGCCGCCGCTCGTTCAATCTTTTATCCAATCATCTCTTTTCCATGAATTTGGTGACAGTCTTCGAGCTCAAGCCACGGAATGGAACTACAAAACAAAACGAAGAGATCCGAGTCGAGTTTTCAAAACTGAAATCAATAAAGAGCAGAATCCCGCCGTTTACTATTAAATATGTTTTAATTTTGTTTTATTAAATGAGGACAGGATTTGTTGGGAATAGAAACAGCATATGAGTAACTATTGTCTTGAGAATTATGTTACTATTGTTTTAACGGTATTTGGTTCTACCGGGTGTCCTCTTAGGGCAAATCCGAGCACTATTGTTTTAAGGGGTTTTGGTTCTACCTGGAGTCCTCTAAGGGCAAATCCGAGCACTATTGTTTTAAGGGGATTTTGGTACTACCTGGAGTCCTCTAAGGGCAAATCCGAGCACTATTGTTTTAAAGAAATCTTCTACTTGGTGTCCCCTTAGGGCAAAATCAACCCGAGCACTATTGTTTTAAGGATATTTGGTTCTACCTGGTGTCCTCTTAGGGCAAATCCGAGCACTATTGTTTTAAGGAGATCTGGTTCTACCTGGCGTCCCTTTAGGACAAATCCGAGCACTATTGTTTTAAAAAAAATCTCCTTCTACCTGGCCTTCCCCATGGGGCGACCACATCTATACAAGCCCTAATCCAAATCCTATTTGTTTCAATGAGATGTATAATATTTAGGGATGAATTTTCCATATACAAAAAATATATAAAACCTCTGAGCCCTATATATTGTCTCAAACTGTAATCATCGACAAAAAAAAATCAATCCGAGCACTATTGTTACCAAATCAAATCAACTACTACATGTTCTCCCACATAAAAATACAAACTGTCACCAAAAAAGCTAATCATAATTTCCTATATTGTCTACTTTGGGAGTTTAGAATAAATTTTGCGGGAACTTTCAGAAAATTCTAAAAAATGGACGTCTGGCTGGTAAACTTTAGTCTCTCTCTATTATTGGGAACATTTAAATATATATTTTTTTTTAGAATTATTGTTCTCTAATTTCTGACTGTGTTGTGACTGACTCATCTCTCAGAATTACATGGATAGACTATTCATTGTCGTCATCCTCTCTGATACTTACGACGGCAGGGAACTCGGTACGGTTTCACGTTTTACAAGAGATTTAAAACTACTACGTTACTACGGGAACTTTTAAATTATTATTCTTTGTCAAGGTCTTTTGTAAACAAAAAGTTGTTTTGGAGATTCGTTTTATTATAGTTGAATTCTAGAGGATCAGCTGACATGGACGGTAATAGTATAAATTTTTTTTAAATTTTTTAATCTAATATAATCTCCAATTAACAAGCGGCATCAACTCAAATTTTCTTCAATTATTGTAAAATAAATAATTATTGTATCCTTAGTAAAATGTTAAAAGGTTAATAAAATCATATTTAATTTGAATTATCTGTATATAGATACTCTCTTTACACTCCGGTTCACGGCCAAACAATTAGAGAAACTCTCCAAGAAATCGGAAAAGGAAGAAACGGCCCAGAAACTCAAAATCAAAAAAGCCCTTCAGCAAGGGAACGTTGAGGGAGCTCGAATTTATGCTGAGAATGCTATAAGGAAGAAAAATGAAAGTCTCAACTATCTAAGAATGGCCTCCAAAGTGGATGCTGTGAGGTCAAAAGTTCAGAGTGCCGTTGCTGTCAAGGCTGTATGAGAGAGAGAGAGATAGAGAAATTTTATGAAATTTTTCAAAATATTTTACCAATTATCGACAGTTTGGATAATTTAAAAGTCTTGATTAGGTTTTGAGAATTTAAAATTATTAAATTTTGTTTTACGTTCTAATTTTGCGAATTTCAATGACTTTTTTGAATTTTGAGTATTTTAAGAATTTGCAAATTTTGATAATTTTAGAATTTTGACAATTTTAGAATTTGGATAATTTTGAATTTCAAGCTTTGACAATCTTTGAATTTGGATAATTTTAAATTATCAAAGTTGGACAATTTCCAAGTATCGAGTTTTGAGAATTTTGAGTTTGAATTATTTTCAAATTTTGAGAATTTCGGAGTTTTGATTATATTCGAATTTTGACGAGACCAACCTTTGATTTTTTTTTGAAATTAGACGATTTTCTCATTTTCGAATTTTGACAAGTTTGAGTCTTGATTATTTGTCAATATTGACAATTTGTCGTTGCCGCTATCTTAAGAAACGTTCGACTTTTATTTCCTCACAATTTTTAAAGTTTTTCAAGATGATTTTGAATTTTGACAATTTAACATTTTATTGACGACATTTTGACTAAAAATACATAATTTTTGGTTCCTTTTTTGCCCTACTAGGTTGCTGCCAATATTGGTCAAGTAGTGAAAGGTCTTGAAAAGGCAATGAATGCAATGGATCTTGAAAAGGTTTCCAAAATTATGGACAAGTTTGAGACACAATTTGAAAATTTGGATGTAAAGAGTTCCGTATTGGAGAATGCCATGGGAACGGCTACAACGACACTGATGCCGGCCGATCAAGTTCATGATTTGATTATGCAAATTGCTGATGAGAATGGATTGGAAGTGGCGGAACAAATGGCGGATGTTCCAGCCGCCTCTATCAAGGCAGATCAAAAGGAACAAAAAGAAGAGGATCTCTCAAGGAGGTATTTTATTTTGGGTTTTATATTTGTAAATTAATTTTTAATTTAATTATTTATGAAATTATTTAATACCCATTATTGTGAATGTTGAATGGATTTATTTTCCTTTCCCTAGGTTACATGAACTCCGGAATTGAAAGCTTTTTGTCAACAAACTTTTTTTGTAAACAAACTTTTTTGTCATGTGATACGTTCCTGTCCAGCCTTTCCGTTGAATCACCTTCTGTATTAATTATTCAAGGGTCCCGCCCACTAATTATTAATTATATGCTACTAATTAATTATAATCTCGGTACAATAAAATGATTCTATTGTGTAATTTTGTTTTATCTTAATAAAAATTATTACGTAATATTAATATTTGTATACAGCGTTTGAAACAATTTTTTTTTTCAAATTTTTGAGGTTCTTTGAATTTGTCAAATAATTTTTGAGTTTTTTTTTTTAAAGTTAGTTTTAATAGTTTTTTTTTTTTTTTTGGTGTTTTTTTTTAAATAATCTAGGTTTTCTCAGACAATTTTTCAATGTTTATTCAAAAGATGATTTTTCAAGTTTTTAAATTTTATTTCAAGTTTTTAACACAATTTTCACAAGTTTTTTTTCGAGATTTTAATGTAATTTTTAAAATTTTGGCAACGTTTAAGACAATTTGTTTCTCACAGTTTCAATTTGTCAAGTTTTTTTTTTTTCAAAATAATTTTTCAAAGTTTTTTTCTCTACTTTTATTTTAGTTTTTTTAAGGTTTTCGAGTGAGACAATTTGGAAATGTTTTTTCGAGCATATTGAGATAATTTTTTTTTAAAAAAAAAACGGATCATGTAAAAAGTCTTTCTTTTGCTATACTCAAAAGTGAGTATATAATTAATCTGCCAAAATGTTTTATACTGTCTACGGTCAATTATATGTTGAAACTTGTATAGAAGGCGGGAAAGTGTGTAAAATTATACAAATATAATTCTCTGCATGTGCGGCGTGTATAGAATAATTTTATCCTATATGCCGAAAGTAGTAAAACGGTTAATAATATATTAAGTATAATTTCGGCGGCGGCCTTTTTTACGGTCAATTTTTTGAGAGGAACTGGAATCAATTGGATAATAAAAGTTTCATATCGGGGTTATTTACTACACATTTAATTTTGTCGTATCTGTTTCAAATGTTTTTTTAAAGGATAAATGTTGTATATCGGAAAAGTATGATTAGAGAGGATCCGGCGGCGGCCTCTCTGAGCCTAACCAGAAGCCTCCAAAACAATGTGGAACAAGCCGACAATAATGTGTTAAAACTAAACGAGTACATTCAGACATTTCATACAACTATTTGTTTGTTTTCCCCAATTAGTTACTCTCGCTGGTTATTTTCAGGACTCATTTTTTCCAAGTACTCTTATATAGTTACTCTCGCAGATTAACTTGTGACTCTTCCATTTTTTGTATATAGTTACTCTCACAGTTTATTACTTTTGTACTCGTAATTTTCTCTAATAATACTCTTTTTTTCAATAGTTACTCTCGCTGATTAATTTTATATTGACTGTCACTAGTTTTTGTCAAAGTTACGATCTTCTTGGAATAGTTACTCTCGCAGGTTCTCAGATTCAAGCGTGAACGCCAACAAGAAGAGTTTCCCAAATAGTACGGATAGAGAGAGGTTCGTCGTCACAACTATGGAGAGAACCGGAAAAGGCTTAGTTTAGATTTGGAGGTTGGGCTGGGATGGTGCGGGATGGAGTCGTGTCTGTGTATCGTCGGCCGCCAGCTACAATAAGTTGGTTCCACAGTTAGCTAATTCTCTGTTACATTCATATATTATTGTGTTTACGTAAAGAGATTTTTTTAAAAGAAATATTTACCTGTTACAAGGTTTAATTTACGTAAATAAATAGGATAACGTTTTTGAAATAATATTATTTACTCCATATTGTGGCAAAAAGGATACCTCGCCAGATCTTTTTTTTTAACATATGAAGAGCTCCTTTCCAAATAACGCAGAAACTGTTTCATAGTTTAAGTCACACTACTTGTGTATAAAAATAAAACGGAGGAGAGAGAAAAAAGGCATAAACGCCCCCGCCTCAACTCCAAATAGAGCCTATGGAACTTTTTTTGGCACAGAGAAAAGTTGTTTTTTCCTCCTCCTCTTCGTCCCCAAATCAGGATCGTATAGTTTTGTCCACAAAAATAATTAAGCGGAAGTCAGTTGCTCCTGCTTAGAGAACGGAAGTCACTCTATAGACGGAACTAAGGTTGGTCAGATTCACTTTTATTAGGCAGGAAAGAAGCCGCCCCAAATTAATACACGGAAATTAAACTTTAATTGAAAACATTTTTTGGGGGGGGGAACTTGGCTTTTTTTTTTGGGTCCCAAAGCTGCTGGAGAGTTTATTTATTTTCTATTTTAAACTTTTGAGGACAATTTAGGATTTTAGACAATTTTGAGGACAATTTAGGATTTTTAGACAATTTTGAGGACAATTTAGGATTTTAAACAATTTTGAGGACAACTTTGAATTTTCTACGAGTTCTTAGTTTTAACATAAATATTCTCGACTTTTGAAGAGAGGATGATTTTTTGGTGGTATTGATTCTTTTTTTTGACGGTTTTGAGTTTTGATAATTTCCAAATTTTGACAATTTTCAAATACAATTTCAAACTTTTGTACGATTTTTGAGTACAATTTAGGATTTTTGACAATTTTCAAATTTTTGTACGATTTTTGAGGACCATTTTGGACAAGTTCAACTTTATTCAAGGACAATTTGTTTTTTTTTAATTTTTCCAAATGTTAACAATTTTTGATAATATATTATACAATGCAAATCAATTTTTGAAATATTTCCTTTCAATTTTATTTTCAGGTCCATTTATTTCCTGAAACTAAGTCCCACTTGAGCCTTTGTCTTTTTCCGCTTTGCTGCCGTCGTTTTTATGTTATCGCCAGTAGAGTGGAGACAGACTCAGGTTTTTTGTGGTGGAAATGTCGAGGGATCAGTTTTCTAAAATTCATTTCTGGAGACGCACGCAGGCATTTACGTAATAACCTCCAATGGATGAAACGGAAAGATTTTTTATTACTTGGATTTTTGACAGATTTTTGGCATGAGATTTAACATTTTACGTATTTTTGTACTTGGTTAGATTTTGATTCAATTTTTTTTCAATATAAACTGTTGAAACTGCGTAAGAGAGAGCAAGCGCTGTGTGTATTTCATTTACTGTACTTTCCCAAAATGTCATTATTGTTTTTTACAGTACTCCTGCCATGCCATGCCCATGCTCTTATGGAGAAAGGGGGGAGAAAAGGGGAATTTTCTTTTGTAATATAAGACAGTGTTGGTAGAAAAGTTTATATTTGAAGAGCTGGGGTTAAAAATAATAGTGCGGGAGCTGCAGGAATCTACAAGGAAACCCCGCATCAATCTATCCTGGAAATGGATGGACTCTCCTGATAAGCTTCTCATGTGTAGTTTAAATAATTACAAGAAATCCATTAAAAGTCAGATTAAGGTAGAATAGGGGAAAAAAAAAAGTTTCCATGCACAGTAAAAGATATGAACCAATGAAGTTTCATCTTTTTCTCCAATCGCCCCAAAAATAATATACTCTTTTCATTACATAGAGAGACTCCTCCCAAAAATAAACTTTTTTCTTGTATGTATAAAAATAGCCTCTTTGATTCTATGTATGAAACCTTAAGGGATCTCCCTCACAATTTCCTAATATGGACATGATTATTGATTATTTTTTTTTGGGTAAATTTAACTATTATACAATTTAATTCCCAACTCACCAGGGGGAACCCTTTTTAATTACTACACAATAATACGAACCATGCATGAGGTGCATATATGGATTCATTTCATTATCCAGTGTATCGTTCATTATCAACTAGAGATCTCTAGTTGATAACGACTGCGGGCCCTAATTAAAAGACTGCATGAAAAATTACTTTTTGAAAAAAGAAGTTTGCTTTTGACAACGTAAAGAGTCCCATACCCCAGAAAGTCAATGAGGCATTTTTCCGGCATGGGATAATGGGAAAGAGTAGGTCAGAGTTTGGGTCACTTGAAAGCTATCATCCTATGCTGATCTGTGTCCGGGATGGGAGGATGGTCCGTCGGGGACTCCGGAAGACGGGGACTTCAGAGGTCCCATAGGGATATCCCTGACATCTGCAATGTTTTTACTACCTCCATGCCAGAGAGCTCACAGTCTCTCAACTTGCCCCTACTCCGTCAACAATAACTGAAAAAAAGTGTTCAAAATAACTCGGGACTCCCTCTTCTGTACAAAGCCAGGGGAAATTCTACCAACCTGTTTCTCTTCATATGTTCAATCTGCCCAATAATTTCAAGAAATTGGGCAAAAAAACTCCCTCTCTGCTCCCTCTAAAATAATTAAAATTGTTGTATAAACTATACGAGCTATCGAGGGATGATTTTTCCTTATTTTCACCAATATTCGACTTTTTTGAGGGAAAGAACAAAGTGAGGTGTATCTCATTTGAACAACGCACTGACTAACATTCACAACCCGGCCTCGCACCAACAACCCAAAATTATCACACAAATATCGGTTGTTCCCTTTGACGCTTTGACTATATAATATACCAACAACCAAGTCAGGGCAGGTATATAGGCAGCAGGTATGTTCCAAGGCCGTCGTGAAGGGTGTCCTCCTTTTACTTTGAAAGTTAGGTTACATTAAACAACATTTAGTTAGGTTAGGATATTTTCAGGCAAGATTTATATATTCTCAGGCAATTGCAAAGGAACCCGTAAACTAATTTGGCCTACGACATACTGGACCTGACATAACGGGAAATTTTCTCGACCTGACATAAAAGGACCTGACTTAAAAGGACCTCCCCTCGTGAAGGGCCGGGGCTTCTTGGTTGGAGCTACACACAACAGGCACCGGTCTTTCCCGGTGTCGTCGTCGGTGTCGGCTTAATTTTAAAGACAAAGTTGGAGCTAGGCGCTTAAAAAAAATGCCCGGATTTATGATTGGTGGAAATTTTTGGTCAGTGTATTTTGTATTTGAACTTGGCCTAAGGAAACAGGAAATTTTTTCAATTTTAAAAGTTCTTCCTGAGGACCTAAAAATACTAGCCTATTACCGCAGCCTAAGCCTACCATATGGACTCTTGATCTTGAGCCTAACCTCTTCTGCCCTCAACCTAGTCTATTTTTGAGGCGAAAATAAATGAGATCAGAGTCTACTTTGAACATTAAATGTTATCGACTCGGCGGCGCGGTGGCAGCGGCAAGGCAGAGTTTGTAATAATTATTCCTATTACAAGTATAAGACACGAGCCGAAGGCGAGGTCGTTACTACTTATGGATTACTTAACTCTAAAGATGGTATGATGTTAGCAAGGCAGTTTAAACGAAATACTTAATAGCCTGCAAATTGGGATGCTAGTGCCGTGTTGATGGAATTTGTGTATGCTGGCTCCGGTTGTTATGAGCTATGCCGGATATAAAAGTGTCAACAAATTCCTTTAGAATTTCTCGAAAATGTAATCAAAGGTCAAAAATATTCGTTGCTAGGGGTCAAATTAAATAGAATTAAATGCTGAAATTTAAATAGAATATTATAACTTTATTTTAGGAATACTTATTTGAAGATGAAACGTTTATATACAAGAGTAAGAGCAATATACAAATCATTTTAAAGCATTACAACTTACAACGGCCGTGCGTGCATAAATATGAACTAGAAACTAATATAACTGCATTACGATAACTGAATTACAATATTACTAGTTACTCTCTAAACAACCAACCTACAACTTTATTAGCCCATGTTCTTTAATTTATAGAGGCTCGTGAGTACGAGTTTACAGAAACGTTGGGCCACGACTTTAATAAAACAATAACCGTCGTGGACTTTTAGCTGAGATAAATACATTATTCGTCCGAGTCCTCTAAAATTTGTCATAATGATCTCCACCATGCTAAAACTACGAAATCAACTTCGAAAGCAGCAACGAAAGACTGTCCCAGTCGTCTGAACTGTGTCGAGATGATCTCCAGAATGTTAAAACTACGAACACGCGGACAAATTCCAACTTCAGCTACGAACGTGAGTCCAGCGAGTATCCAGAATAAAATTGTCACGAGAAAAATAGAGACTATTGTCCATTCCTTCATCGTAAATGCTTCAACTTCCCCGCGTGCTCCTATATCGCGTTTTACATGATCCTCCATCTGCTTTGCTCCCATTCTCCTATCGATTTCAGACATATACTTGTACAACATTTCCCAGATCCCAGACTCACGAAACTGTTCCAATACCTCCTCCATCTTGGGTTGGGGCGGGCCAACGAATGAGTAGACTCCCGGCTCGGAGCCCTCCACCTCACGTAATGTATGACATTTGAGTCCTGGGTACTCGGCGCTTATTGTATAGGAGATCTTCCTTATAGGATCAGTATTTATAAAATTTGTGAAATTACAATTACTGAACATCGAGACGATTCTTAATAAACCAGCCATGCCACGTTCGTCGTAAACATCTACTAGGCTAACAAGTGTAGTGCTATCGTTGAATCGGTCCAATATTTTTTCTCTCCTAAAGAGCTCCAAATGCATATTCATCACGGCTCCACCATTCACTATACCTAATTTGTATCCTCGATCCAGCAGATCCTTGAGCTTTGAATGAACAATCCAAGGTGGAGGAACCGTGATATGACTCGAGATGATGCTCTC
>JAQFZY010003240.1:0-10041 GCA_034696285.1 Hypogastrura burkilli | reverse complement strand
ACTCTTGAGGGATTGATCATTTAAAGTCCATGTCGGTCGCGCGTGTTTTGCTTTACTCATTATGTCTTTATCACCTAGAAGTCTAATTCTAGAAGCAATATGCTTACTCTAGGCATTTAGATCAATTCCTTTCCAAACTTTACAAAAAAGAATTTTTCAAATTCATTTGATAATGGCTCCGTTCTAGCGATTTTGCAAAAACACTTTTTGCCATGCCTATAGCATTACAGGTAGAAAAAAGAGAAGCTCCCTCCTCCAACTCGTATGTGGAAGGTTCCTTTTTGGATTTTCCAGTGGGCAACCACACTTGAGCCCCTTTTTAGGCCCGAACCCTTCTTGAGAAAAAGGGCCCATAACTGTCCCTTTCCATGTCGAGGTATGCAAAACCCAGCTGAAAATTCCAACTTTGAAGCCCCCTCCTGCCCCTCCCCCTCAAAAGAAATTTGTGGCCACCTCGAATTATTGACCTCCATGATTAGGAGATTTGGCACATATAGGTTTCGCCAAATCTTGACAAAGTGAACTATCAAAATGCTAAGAGCCTGTACTATAGGTACTTGTGGTGTAGAATTACGGTTCCACAATTCCAAGCCCAGGCCTGTCCTGTGGGTCCCATACATGATGACCATGGGACAGAAGCCCTTTATTTTTGGGCCCCTGTTACCCTTGGGTTTCGGGTTCGGGTAAGGTTCAGGTATACGAGGAAGGGAGAGAGAAAACAGGGAACGTAGCAAAGAGATGAAAAACTCATTTTCTCGATTTTTAACCCAGGAATATTTCTTTTAACTTTTCTAATTTATTTATAATAATTATACCAAACGTGCTCAAGGTTTAAAATTTTACCATAACCTGACCAGATATATAGGCGAGGTAGGCAAAAATTCCTGGATTTTTCTGAGCAAGTTCCCTTCAGAGATTTATTTTTTGAAAGACCTACTCACATTTTGTGCATGGGCCTGGGCCAGACAGGGTTAATAAGCCCTCTGTAGTACTTTCTACATTCAAAGAATGACTCGGCACTTTCTGTCCAATTTTTAGTTGCTGTTAGAGCTACGGCTATTTTTTTCTTTGCAGTTACGCACTCCTAATCAAACTTCATTATTTCCCTGTCCCTTTGTTATCATATTTGACCCCTGCGCGCTTTTCCTAATAACCTGGACTATGTTACAGTACGTAAAATCGACTAATTGAGCTGTATTTTCCCATAATGCTTGCAGGTACGATTCTGTGTTTTCCGATTTCAATTTCAATTTTGTCGTAATATTGTTATGACCCGTGTTTGACGTGTTTCCATTGTCCTGCATGGCTGACCTACCTATATCATGATCCGACGAGTCATATTGTGTAAAGTGAAGCCGCATATCCGTATAGGCAAAACTGTCGTCCACAAAACGCAAATCTAGTACGCTATTACCATTTTTGGAACACTATGTAAAGTTCCTTGAGCCCTGCCATTCAATAAGCGTAACTGGAGACTTCTAGTAATTTCCATTAACATTATACCTCTGCGTTTGATAACTTTATTCATCGCGGACTTTTGTTCCCAAACGTTATTATACATAACCATATCTTCACTTTGATTCCTGTGTATTTGGACACTCCGCAATTGCACAAGCGTATACTATTGCGACGTATTATAACTTCGGATTACGAAATTATCAATTATCTCGTAGTTTCTCAACTCTAAAGCACTGCTACTCTCTACCCAACTGCATTGAGACAAAGGAAGAGGAAGACTAATCTGCCGGAATGACGTCACATAGCCTCCCGCTCTGGCCCACTCCGGCTATCTGAAAAAAGTTTTGCTCTTTTCACTCTATGCACGTTTTGTCCGAACCTGTACCCCAAGGCCTAGGCCGCCCTTGCTCCGTTGCGCTTTGTGCAAGAAAATATGTGCGATCTAATTAGCTTAATTTTAATGGGAACTGTATGGTAGACAGAGCCTGCGCACGAACTAAAACAAAATTCAGAAGTCGATGTCCCCTGATCAAGTTTAAAACAAAAGTAGCCCTGTGTAACCCCAAAACCACCCCCTTTACCAAGGGGTTCCTCCGGCATGAATTCTGAGGGAGTGGTCTGACCGCGAAATTTTTTTCGCGCGCTTACGCGCCTACACTTCTCTTCCGGATGTCATGCTAGACCGCTTCCCTACGCCGCTTCCGCGGTAATACGAACCCGCGTACAACTTCTAACTTTCACGTATTTTGCATGCCTAATATTAGTTTCATAGGCTGAGTTTCTAAATGATGGAAATTAATATTTTATGCGGTGAACGAGCATTCAATCTGCACATGGTACATATTCATATGAACAGTAACAAAAATCGAATGTATAATCCAGCGACCTGTAAACATGCATTGCCAATAGATAAGAATTCAGGATACGACTACTTTCGCGTTTTGGAAGAGAGAATAAAAACTTTTCTTTAAAATACATCAAACGGTTGAAACCTTTCCACGAAGCGCAAGAAAAATTTGAAATACAAACAGCCTGAACGGACGACTCTTTTGAGGAACTATTTTAGGTTTTGACCACTCAAATAAAAACGTTGGCTTAGGGGTCGGAAAATCAAAATTAAATTGTGGGTACGTATCTGATAGTGGATGGAAGTTCTAGGCTAGGCTAGGTTAGGCCAGGCTATAGGTTAGACCAGGTTAGGCCAGGCTATGGTAGGTTAGGCTAGGTTAGGCAACGCTAAGCTAGGTTAGGCCAGGCTAGTCTAGGCTATGTTCAAACCGCCTAGTATGCCTACCCTGGTTTTGGGGTGCTGTGTACATACCTTTTGCAACCTTAAGCTGCAATACAAGCTATATAGCGTACGCATCCCTCACGGCTCAAAGGGTATATGTACAGACCTTGAAACTCTCAGGGGGTACGTCCGGGACTTATGGCGTACTAGACGCACATGTTTGGGGGGAGTGACATTTTGGCAAGACGAAAATTTCACAAGTTTTTGTGTTGCCGAAATGTCCCACTTACATTTTATTGTTAATTAGTTGAACAAATGTTGTTGCCGACATGGTATTATACATAGAAACTCATTATACACCGTAACATACATGAGTTTTCCAGGTAAGGTAGATAGGTAAATTAGGCTATTAACATAACAGTGAGCTGGGTAAGAATAACTTTTTGTAAGATAGCAGACTCAGGAGTGTAGAGGAAGGGTAAATCGTAAAAGCAGTTCCCATTTACCTTTCGACCATGACTGCCTGTTATATACTAAATTCCCCAGTCACATCTCCAAATAAGAAACTTATAAGTTGGCTTATTCGTGCTCACTGCGATGAGTGTTTACTTCGAAAGCACATACATTGGCTCTGTGGCCAAAGTGACCCCCAATCATGTCTGGACCCAGCCCCGGCGATTCTGACATGACCCAACCCCGGATATTCTGACACGACCCAACCCCGGAGACTCTGACACGACCCAACCCTGCAGACTCTGACACGACCCAACCCCGGAGACTCTGACACGACCCAACCCAAGAGACTCTGACACCTGACACTGTATAATTTTTTAAAAAGTTTTTTCCGCTTGCAAACTACACAAGTGTGTACGGAATAAGTTTGACAGTTGTAGTGTGCAGTGCTTCACATTGGATTTGAAGGTCAATTTGAAATGCCAATGCAAGTATGGAGCAACCTGTCTCGCCGAAGGCGAAGATTTTTTGTATTTATTACACTTAAGTTGCGTCCAACCCCGCCGCGGTTGGATGCAACTTAAGTGTAAAACAGTAATAAATAAACAAAGTTAAACTTTAAAACAGTAAACAAGGTGCAAAGGAGTAATACATAGTGTCGTAGGATAGTAAAAAAAACGTTGTTTTTGTACAATTTCCAATTAATGACCCATACTGTTAAAAATACTCGACAAACCTATTTGAACCGTCTAATTGCTTTACGGATGCTACTATCGACCACGGTGAAGATGGTAAGTAGCACTAAAAAAGGACCATACTGACAAATATGCGGCTTAATCTGTAAGGAATTCAGATTTAAAACTTCAGACTCAGCCGTCGTTTGGCTTGTTTAAAGTGAAAACAAATAAACCCTTTTTCCGCACTACTGAACCCTATTCTAGTTCCAGTTCCAGACTGAGTCGTTGAGTTCGCACTTCCCTCTATGCTCGGCTCTGGGCTCAGCCTCAGTTGCCGTATTCAAAGCCCCTACAGCTACTTGCCGTATTTACTGACCATATTATACGTGAACAATCCCCTTTGCAATATGCGGCAAGGCCCTCTCAGCTGTTTCTTAAGTAAATATTGACGAACGCAGAAACATAAATCCAAGATTCGCCCGTTAGCGTTTTTATATTATAGAAGCCAACAAGCACGCGCTAACGCGGAACGACGAACTACGTCTTCTAATTATTTCTAGGGTGCATGGGCCATTGGTGCGTTTGTTTTAGTAGAGCTACTGATAATTGTGTCCCATGCACCCTATAAATAATTCGAAGACGCAGTTAGTCGTTCCGCGTTAGCGCGGGCTTGTTGGCTATCTATATAATAAATTATGTTTTTCAATTTCATGTCTGTTTGCCTATTAGTGTCGCCGAATTCACCCACCCATGTGATCTAGGAGAGGTTGCCAACTGTTTGTCTGTCAGAGCCACGTATCAGTGGCGTGGCCAGCATTTATTTTCAGGAGGGGTGCCAAGTTAAGACGTACCAATATTTAAATCTTTCATTATCCGACGTGTCCTTTGGAACTGTTTATCAATGATTTTCAGAGACAAAAGTACTTACTTAATATTGAAACTCCGCCACAATTTTGGTAATACATGACTGTACTTAAGATACTATACTACTTCGAACACTGGTTACTGAAGTTGGTCTGACCTGACGCTCACATTCGAAACTATTTATACAAGACGCAAAAACCTTCGTTATGAACTGTGGGATGTTAGGCCGATCCTTCATTCCGAGTACAAATTTATTATTAATTTAAAAGAGAAATTAACGGTCCTATTTCATCATAGAGCATCAGCGGTTGTTTGATCGAGTTGTCTCCTTTTATTGACGTATCTTACATTTAAATACCTAGGTATACATACTCAGATCATAAAATTACAAAGAATCTTCCGCTATCCTCTATTTTCACGAAGCGCGGAATTTTGGCATGCACCTTTTGTGTACGTATAGGTTAACAAGGTTCGTAAGTTAAACGGTCACATTGGCAAAATCGGAATCGTATATAGCGAAGTATGAATCGAAAATCAAAATTGTCAAAACTCATAATTTGTAGCATATATTTGGGCAACAGAATTATATTAGAAATTGTTTAGTTCATGACAATTTAACCAATTTTAAAACAAAATTGAATAGGGTTAAAACGTTTAAAAGGCCTGTAGTGAGAAAAGTTCGCCAATACCTACTGTTTCATCAGTCTAACTGCAAATTGTACCCGGACTATTATCTTTGCTGTCAGAATGGACACATTAATTGAATTTAAACTTCTAAAGATGTAACGTAGATTTTATACCAAAACTAAACTGCGGGTTTAAACAGAAGATCCACTCGTATGAAACAAAACATTCAAAAAAAAGAAGCTAAATATTTCGGTGAGAAATTGTTAGACTATAAATGCCCATATAGTGCTTGGTTGTAGATTTTATTATTTCCAAATCTTATTGGTTATTTATTCATTTTATTTAAATATTTTTTTTACTACTTTATATCCCAAAATTTAAGGGGGGGGGGGGCCGGGCCCTGGGGCCCCCCTCTACCGACGCCACTGCCACGTATATGTATAAGTTAAGATTAAGAACCCATTCACAATTCACATTAGCTTAACAGTACATTTCCCACTGCTTGCTGTCACCATAAAGACTCCCAAGTATTTCACAATCCAAACCATCGTAGTATTACATTTCGTATTACTTATATTACATATGTCAACGTCTGTCTACTCTCCGTCCTTTTTGTTTAGGTTTTTTTCGCGCCACAGAAATAAAAAATATCAGCATAGTACCGCCAATACATACAGTTGCAATGCAGTTGAGCGGGATACTACATGCACATCTAACTTTCCATATCCTGACAAAGAAAGTTATAATGTACAATTTGTATACTTAAGGTTCACTGTACATTTTGCTTTGTGTTTTATGCACAATCATCACGGCTCACAGTCAGTGGCAGTCGCAGTTATTGTATTATTAGTTATATCGTTGCTGATAGGAATAATAATAAAAATCGCTAAAATTACATAATGTCAAACCAAATCATGTAAAGCACCAACGCCCAGCCCAGTTAGGAACAGAAAACTTCGTTTCAGTGACCGTGAGAAAGGTATAATATAAGTGGTGTTTACAATTAGAGTCACTTGAGGTCTCATTGAAACAGTTTTGCAAAGAAAATAATTTGAATAAGCTTCCAGCCTTTGTTGTTTCGTATCCCTGAATCGAGACTGCCTCTGAATGTACTGTTAGCGTTACGCCTGTCCGAAGATTCTTAAAAAGTAAAAATACAAATTCTGAAAACAATTACGAAGACCATAGGTCGAAAAAGTATACTTTGTGACTTACAAAGGCTACAATACGACAAGTCTGTCATAACTTTTACGCAAGTAAGCAGTGCCCTAAACTAAAAAACAGTAAGGCAATTCCCGAGGTAGTTTGCATACTTGTATAGTTGTATAGATTGCATACTCACACTTGTATACTTCAATTTCTAACCTCTCATCTGACATAAAAAGCGGCAAGATTTGTAATATCGGTCACGGCAATTTTTGCAAGTTACAGTGTTTACAAATGTCACAGAAGGTGAAGCTAGTTAACACGGTTGCTAATATAGCCGTGCAAGATCGAGTTGTTGGATACATCTGGTACGTTTATTGTATAATTTTATTCTCTTAATTACTTTGTATGTAGACTATGTAAGTATATAGTCCGAAATAGGTCCGTATAAGGTTCTGGTCGTCGTGGCGGTGATTGTTCTTTTACATAAGGTTTCCCTGACCCTCTATTAACATACATACATATTTGTTTGAATTAGACGAAGAAGTAGAGGTTTTGGTTAACTTTAATAATGACCTGCTGCTGATTCTATCACGCCGATACAGTACTCTCAAACAACCTGTGCCAAAATCAAAAGACTGGTTTCTGAAAGTCTTACCTAATCTTGATGAGAAAAGATTTAAACAGATGATGCAAGTCACCAGAGTCCAATTCAGGCTTATTGCAAGTTTAATTGAAAATCATTGAGTCTTTAATGGAGAAAATAAGAAATTGGAGTTTGCAGTGGACACACTGTTAGCACATGTACTTTACCGGTTGGGGTGCAGTGGTGAAGGCGGCACAATATCATAAATATCCGTTTGGTATTGGTGACGGCGGTACACTAAACGGACTGACGAAACGAGTTTTTAAGGTATTTAAAGTATCTATTCGTGTTCACACTGAGTACAAAACGACTTACCCAAGGTTATTGTTTTTAGGCAATCATGTCCTTAGAAAAACAATATATCGATTGGCCAGCGGAGGCAGAACGGGATACTCTAGTTTCGACTACTTTTAATGAACTCCCTAGATGTATTGGGTATGTCGATGGGACAGAAATTAATCTCGCAGAAACACCTATTCTTGATCACACCTCATACTATTCTCGTAAACAAAGATATTCAACAAAGATTCAATTAATTCTCAGGTAGGTTATAAGTTTTCACTTTCTGCAAGAAGTATATAAGAACTTTCTTTGGAACTGACATATACCTGTTTATTAGGTTGTTTGAAAATTCGTCACTTAGTAATTGGATACACTAGCTCGGTTCACGACGCAAGAATGTACGCTAATTCAGATCTGTCAAGAAACACGGAAAATTACTTCTCTGACTCACAGTGGCTAGCTGGTGACTCGGCATATCGGTTGACTGATACGGTGTTAACCCCGTATATAAGGAACTCTTGTTTCCAGAATTACAGCCGGTGGCAAGACTTTAACAAATACTTTAGCAGTTTCCGTGTTCGAATTGAAAATTGCTTTGGCATTTTGAAAGAAAATTTTTCCAGCTTAAAAGAGTTACGAATAAGAGTAAAAGATAGCGTAAAGCATGAATATGCCTGTAATTGGATACTGGTATGCTGCATTCTGTATAATATATTGCTGTACACTTAGACCCTGAAGACATGGATTTTTACGATGCGAATGAAGTTGATGATGATGAAGATAACCGTTTACGTTTGCTAATGAAACTCAAAGATGAATCAGCAGGTGAAATTAAACGCGAAGCTCTGTTTAATATGGTAACTAATAATAAGTAGCGTTGAATTAATATTATGTATATTGTATATATGGAAAAGCAAAATACATCACTTTATTTAATTAACTACTGTTATTTAATAAAAATCTGCGTAGTAAAATAAAGAGCCTAGTGTTTCCTAGTTTAGCCATCTCCAACTTAAACTTAAATTCTTGTTCAATCTGGAAGCGTTCCACTCTTTCCTCTTTTTCTAGAGCAAGCTGTTTGATCTCTTGTCGTTATCAATTTTTTTTTCGGACAATAGAATCTCCTGTTTACGATGGGCATCTAATGACGTTAGCTTGTCCTTCTCGAGCTGGTTTTGTGCCATATTCCAATTTTTCTCACAGTCGAGTCGAGCCGAATCAAGTTTAATTTTCTGTGTTAGTGACTCAGCTCTTTTTAATTGTACTGTTAAAATAGTAAAGGAGTCCTTCTTCACCCCTTTTTCTCAGCTTTTAGGAAGAGCACCTAAGTCAGACTTATTTTTGGACTTCATCCGCAGACTTTAGTTTTTTTGCTCTTGGTTGGAGCATCTCAGATGACCACTTAGCAGATTCGTTGTTCACAATTCTGCTCAATATCGACGTCACCATAATCCGTGGTATCGATTTCGTCGTCCTCTATAGCTACAGGAATGATGACAACTTTGCCCTCATCAAGGACGTCTTGACTTTCAGTCTCGGTTGACTGGGGAGATGACAATAAGGACTCATGAATGTGAGGGAGATTAATACTCACTCCGTAAATATGATCCAATATGTCCCTAAACGGACATATTCTGAGCAATCCAGCTATAAACGAGGTCAAAAGGCATTAGGTGAGTGTTATTTAGGTAATTATTTATAAAACTGAGGTTTAATTTATATATATGGTATTTCTACGTACGGCGCAAGCTCTCAGGCCCTTAATTCGCCAATACTCCATGCCCAGTTTGCCCCCTCCACTGTACAGCATCGGTGTATTTTGATTTAAGGCTGGCTACTTTGGCCTTTAGCTTAACATCAGTAACATTATTTAACTTAAGTTAAGTGATCATTGATCCGTAGTGTACTTTGGCGGTGGGTTTCTGTAAAATAAAAATACATACGTGATTGAAATTAGCATAATCACATACTCCGTGCTTTAGGTCAGTGTCAGAAACATTTAATGTAAACTACGTGTCTAGTACATATATGAAAACACAATTTAGTCGACTTGAAATTAGCCGCATGACCCAATCTTGTTTCAGTACGGGCCAAGAATTTGCTTCTGGCCATGTGAAAGTAACATTAAGTAGTGAAGGGTTTTAATTACCTCAATTTCCTGGTTTTTTTATAATAGTATCCCATAGATAGTTGAGAACAGCTACAGTCTCCTCGGTGGTCCATGACTTTTGAGAACCTGTTCGTTGTCTTTTCTTTGTACTTGGACTTGTGTCAACGGTAACTGGAGTATTTCCGCCAACATGACTACTTAATGGGTTCATTTTGATACTTATTACTAACAGGTTTCAGTTAATTTTAAAGTAAGTGGGTAGGCACACAAAGCACAACACGAAAGAACACAGGACTCACTTGTAGGAGTGAGAAGTGCAAGGAAGTATGCCACTACGCAGCGAATCAGAGGCCGTCATTTTGTATAGTTGCATACTTAAATACATATGATATAATACATAAAAATATGCAACTTATACAACTTAAAATAAATGTTTCCGGAAAGTTTCTGAAAGTTTCCGAACCTAACCTAACTTAAAATCAATGTTTCCGGAAAGTTTCCGAAAGTTTCCGGACCTAACCTAATTTAAAATAAATGGTTCCGGAAG
>JAQFZY010003239.1:0-10042 GCA_034696285.1 Hypogastrura burkilli | reverse complement strand
TTCCCGTTACTGGCCAATTGGAATTGACAGACCCGCAGGGGAGGGACCCGTTGATATTATTGTTTATTAAACACTGGAAACTTTCTTCCTGCACGGCCTGTTCATAGCTCCGCCCCCTTTCCTTTAACCGTCCAATTACAGAACGAATAAAGCCGCACAGACATTTAAAGACTAACTTATTAAGTAGGATGATTATTATTCAGTAGAAATAAAAATAAACGAGGTCATTTTAGACTGTTTTGAAATTGTAGTTGAGGCATTGATGAATTGTGTTCGAATAGTTGAAATGCAGTTCTAGACCGTTAAGCTGCTCTCATCATCTGCGATATTCGCTAGAGCCAACTGCTGTATTGCTCTAATACCTATAACGTTTAATAATGAACTAATGGAGTTTCAGCTATACCTGTTTCCCCATTAGGCCTCCTGTTGGGTCTCCCTATGTATTATGTCTCTAAGAACATTGTAAATTATGTAAATTAGTTCAATTTATGTGAATATTTTGGTGCAAACTTCCTTCCTTTAAACGGAATTACTCCATCTTTTCTTTCCGTTTAAAGGATTTTCCCTATTAAGCGGGTCCCGTTTAAGCGTATTTTATGCCATAAGAAATACACACGGACTAACCATTGTACGGATATTCGTCCCATTCGAGTGAAATCCACATTAACCGCGTCCCTTTTTGCCGAGTTGCTCTGTACTTCCATTTTGTCTTAAACCGCAAGGTAATGGAATGGGAATTAAGATTAATTAGGAATATTGCTAACACCGATTTGCACGAGAGCAAGCTACCGGTTGCTCCTTGGATTCATGGAGACGTTCAGTGAATGAAAAGCTACCCCTAGCACTTATTGTAACTCAAAACTCTGCGACAAATAATGAGATCTTCGGGTGAACAAACACGTTCTGAATTCGGAACTACCTACGGAACCGTTGTGCAACGTTTGGCAGATATATAACCGGCTACCACGACCTCATGCATCTGGGAGGTTATCTCGTCTTTGCCAAAAAATGTGGAATCCGGTATTCGACCACAATTCTGAATTCACACAGCTTCGTTTTTGCATGCACCAATTATTTGACAAGAATCATGTAAGCATCTATTTCGTGTATCCCTGTCACTTGTGTACGCCTCAATTTCATATTGTCAGTTATAAATTCAACTATTGTGAGCCAACTCTTATGTACTGGTGTTGGCCAATCGATTATCTTGTTGATGATGCTTTCTCGACATGGCGTTCCTCACCGCCGATCTGTACTGTCGTAGATGCTCAAGAATCCGTTAGGTCATATTTGCCAATTCGCCCCATAATTGAGGGATACGTCTTTGACAGGCCAGAGTTGATGGTGTGGACTGGGGAGAGTCAGGACTCATTTGTCATTCATTAGGCTCCAGTTTGCAAATATTGAATTTATGACTGTGTGAAAGGTTGAATAGGAGGATTAGGTCTAAAAGGCTGACCCGTTTATTGTTCCGGGGAACTCTGGATGTGAGCTCCTTTGAGCCGGGTCCCGAGAGCTGTGGGATGATAAATAGCCGAGAGGAGGTTTAGGTAAAAAGAGGGCATATTACGTATTAAGAGCCGGACAGGAATAATGAAATTGAGAGAAAGGAGGGCTCTATGTAGATATTAGTCCCCGCTCAAGTACTACTCCCTCTCTGTCTCTCCAAATCCAACATAACCTGACAAAATTAATCCATTTTGCAAATTCCCTTCATCACACAAATGGAGCTGGTGCGGGCTGGAGGACGAGGAGCCTCTTTGTCAAGCTCCCATTTACAAACAAATAGTCAACAGAAGAGCTCTGAGCCTCATGCTCCTCTTCCTCTGTAAGGAATCAGGATGAGCATCACAATATAATAATAACTCTAATCCAACAAAGGACTTTTCTGGTGTGCTCAATTCAATTTCATTATCCTCAACCAGGCTCTCCCTCAGCCCTTGAGCAACTTTTACCTTCTGAAAACTCACATTAATCTCATTACCGATGTATACACAAGTCTAGGCCTATTAAACCTTTATTAAACTATGTATGTATATTTCATCCCTTCTATGACTTACTACTAATTCTCTCTCTAAGCATACGCACAGACATACTACTCCAGGATTCGTCTTCAATTTTTTACCGTCATTTCTAAACCATCAATTGTAACTAATGGCATCAGTTTAGATACAATATCAATTTGGGCACATTTTATTGTCAATTCTGCACTTCAATCTCTGTTACATGCACCCTTAGTTTGTATTAGAAATACTGCCTATCTATGCGTGTACGTCCAGTAGTTGTTCAATGAGTATATTGCATAACTGAATTGATCTTGTGATTATGTATAAATAAATTATGATCGTGAAGACGCTGTACTGTGCGCTCCCTTCAATCTGTAACTTTTTTTTGTATTTTAACAGGACGTCCTCCGTTCCTCGCTGGAAATTGGCAACTCAACTTTTTCCGATGAAAGTCAACGTTTATCCCTCGATGTGGGCATGTACATTCATAGACAGTATAAAGATTTGCTAAGAAAATGTTTCACCCTGATTGGCGTAAACATCAGTAGGATATTTATGAATTTCGTGAAAGTAGTCTCACGCCAGCCAACCCGCACCCATTATTTCCACGCAATTAACAAGGCTGTTTTTGGTATTTCCTACTCTGGTACTGTGTTAGAGAGGCTTCTGGAAGAGCATCAGCTTTAATAATTTAGCGTTGAGAGGATATTGAACTAGTAGTGAGCCTCATGTAATGCTTCCTCATAGTTATTGCGTTCCATTTTAGTTAGTAGGCTGGAGGCTGGAGCTCTGGCCCTGGCCGATCCGGATAATAATGATTGAGTAAGTAATCCTTTTCCAGATGAACGTGTCTTTAATTTGGACTCAAGTTTTCCTGTAATGGGAAAACGCATAGAGTCGACAAATCGGATCTGGACGCAGAAGTTGATAGTTTTTTTCCTTTTCACCAAAGAAGGACTAAGTCATGAGGCGTATGGAGCATGTGTAGGCTTGGAGGTACTTCGAAAGGGATGATAGTCCTCCGGGCCCCTTCTATTAAAAAGTAAATCTCCGTGATTGATAGATCCCCTAAGAACCCGTACTTACCCCATACCACTTTTATTTCCCGCTCCCCGAAAAACCGCTATTTAAGGAGTCTGGGATTACTCCCTCGGATTCAGGACCACTCGTCCGCATCCGGCAACTCTGATTGAGTTTTCCGGATCCAAGGCCCCGAATCGGCATACAAAGGAACGGCTTGACTAGGCCAGGTCAGCCCCATGCAACCCACCAACCGCTCACGTCCGGGCAGTCTAAACATGAACACGTTCTACACTGGTTCTCAAGAAAGGCTACTTTCATTTCTACTCGGACTTTCTTCTGGCGGAAAAGGACACCTTTAGAGGAAAAACTAGAACATTGAGCGGACTAAATTAGTTCTTTGTAGCGGAAACCTAACCTGACTTACCTACCTAACCTAACAAAAATAACTTAATGTAATATGGCTCAATATTATCAAAAATGTCCCTAATTGAGTTGAATAACGACCGACTATTAATATCCGTGTTTTTGTTTTCTGACACGATATTTTATCCCTTTCATTTATCCGTAGTCATCCCATACCGGCCTCGTATTTACGCTTTTACAGCCTGATAGCTGATAGGAAATACGCCTAGGAATATGCAAAGTAAAATCATGGATATCTGATCTGCTATACCTGTGTATTGTGAGCTAAGTTGAAGTTCCAGTTCGTAGAATAAATACATGTACCTACTATTATGAGGTACCTTCATATTAGCGAGGAGCATGTTGATGTACAATTATCTGTTACTAGAATTGACTTAATAATGGAATAAAAAATGGAATAAAATCTATGCTCGTAGTTCTAGCCCCTATACTACTAATCATAAATATCGGATTCCTGGCATATGGCCCTGTCATCCCACCTAAGAGGAAGTGCTATGTAATTGATTTGAGTTTTTCAGTTACAGACTCTATGTACATATTTTCTGTATAATATAATACGCGTAACGGATTCATTACTCAGGCGGCAGAAGTACTCGCTGTAGATGAATAGCTTGGTGAGTCTATTAGCCGGCGTAATCGTGTCACGTAATGATTAGGGACAATGCTTTCTCACTCCAGATGACTCAATCAGTCAGTCAGGCAATAAATAATTTAACGAGGGAGGGGAATTAAAGGGAGAACAAGTTATTAGGGAGAGGAGCGGATGATCCTCACAAACCCCGGAGTACCCCGTTCTGCCCGCTTTCCTCTCTCTTCCAAATCCGGAATCCAAATCACAAGGCCCACTTCTCCCTCCCCCTTTTGGATATAATCTCAGCACAGTAGTCAACCTAATTCATCATTATACCACGTAAAGCATCCAAGTAACTTAGCCCTTAGATACACTTAATCATTTGATACCGTCGCAATTCCATAATATAGAAATTATTTCAATCAACTAGGTGAGAGTTTCCTCAAAAATGCTAACTTCGGTGGAGAAATTACGAGCTTTCTTGGAGTAAGCCAACTTGTGACTGAGAAAGAACTGACTTTTCTCAATAACGATAATTTTTGGTCGAGAAATTACTGATTTTCATTGAAAACGCTAACTTTTATGAAAAAAAAGTGCGAACTTTCCACAAACTTACACAGGGTACAAAGGTAACTTCTACCGGAGTACTGAATCTCCAAAAGACAACTAAACAGCTACGGCTCTAATCATTAGACTTCAACTTTTTTGCTGACCAGGGGGAATTATTTCCTTATCTGGTTTAATATTGTCTTAAGATGTAGCTTAGTAGGTACCTATACATATATATTGCAGGGAAGGGGGGGGGGGCACAGGGGCCATGGCCCCCCTGAAATTTTGGGGTAAATCGGGAAAAGTATATATAATCAGAAACAATTCCAGTTTTTACCAAGAAATCTCAACGATTTTGTGCCTTTCTGCTTATACTTTACGTATGTAGTACTACTAGGATAACTGTCGTTTTGTAAAATGTCAATGGAGTGCAATTTGCACTTGAAGGCTTTATATGTACTAAAGTAAGTGTCCCAGTTCTTGTGCCTGCCATGTTTGTCTGCGCGAATTAATTCATGTTGCTTTGTTGTTCCGCATCCTACACCTACATATGAACTCACATAAGGCCCACACAAGAATTGACTCACGCACAATACAGAAGGATACAAGTAAAGCATAATCAAATAAATCCTCATACAAATGAATGCGTTTATGCTCCATAAATACTGCTGTTCATGTATTTAATTAATAATTATAGATAATCTTAGAGCCGGGCCGAGCCTTAGGTTTCATATATGTAGGTAGGTACTCTAAATATGGAATCTAAATGTGGAATATCTCCCATACGAAAAATTTCCTGTTGCGAAAGAAGTTTCTTCAATAATTTGTATTAAACTGCGAATGTAAAGGAAAACAAGGCATTTATTTTATTTAAACTTTTTCCCTCAATTTCCTTCTTTCACAAAAAATTTCCTGGGGCGCTCCGCACCCCTGCATGGAAGATTTTTCGAATTATAAAATACTGCTGTTCGATAATTTTTGAAAACCAAACTAGCCTGTGCAATCAATACAAGATGGAAACTGCACTCGCCGTAGCAATTTATATAGATATAAATGAAAGCCGCAACGACTAGTTCGTCTAAAGATGACAGACAACAACAAAGCAAGAAATTTATAGGTATTGGTAAAGTTAACCAAATTGTTTGTACGAATGTTTCGATTTCGTCAAAATAACATTATGTCTCAGCTAAGCATGATAGGAAGAGCTGTAGCTAGTGATTTTGTATTCGAATTAATAGCAATTTGGGGTCAATTTGTTACAATGTCTTGTCTACGGTTTGAGTAAAATAATGCGTATGGTTCAAGCTTTTGAAGAATTTGGAAATATTAATCCTCAACCTTAGTGTACTTGGTAGATAAGCAGCTGCAGCTACCGCAAACCAGAAACGCAAAGATTAAATTGGTCAGCAAAAATTTTGCTGCAACTATTGGAAACAGATAATCGGGCAAATTACCTTCAGTACCTATACAAAAAGACCATTCAGACAAAAAGACAAATTTCGTTATTGATTCGCACGACTTAAAGCTAGATATACGATTTTACCGTTTAAGACATTTCTGAATTGCCCCCCCCCTGAAATCTGAGGCTGGCGCCGCCCCTGCAATTATTATCGTGTTAACGTAGTGAGGAGGTACATGTATTTGGTTTACCTC
The DNA here is from genome assembly GCA_034696285.1 of Hypogastrura burkilli. Taxonomy (NCBI): domain Eukaryota; kingdom Metazoa; phylum Arthropoda; class Collembola; order Poduromorpha; family Hypogastruridae; genus Hypogastrura; species Hypogastrura burkilli. The sequence continues at coordinate 3,817 of JAQFZY010003239.1, read as the reverse complement.
TCTGTCTGTCTGTCTATGTATAGACAACCACTGAATCCTTCTACTAGTGGTCCAATGTAATAGTGAACTATAAGAGCAAATCTGCTCGACGCGATCGTTCCATGCGCATCCTATAACTCAAATTATCATGCCAGGAAAGGAAAGTACAAATTAGCGGTGCGGATTTAATTCAAAGGTAATCAAAGATATACTTGTAGATCGCAGTATCCTGAACAATGTTAAAATGGCCTTCAAAGAGCTATGACGACATTTTGACCGACTGCGGGTCACTGAAAGGTCACATGGTATAAGCCTCGCCTTCAGATGGATTTGGCTAAAACTTGGTATACACATATTTGAAGATCTTTACCTCCTGAGCAATGTTTAAATTACCCTAAAAGCCGTAGCTGTACTCATAAGTCCGCTAACTTGACGCCGATTCAGCTCCAAGCTCGTCATATACAGAGTAAAAAGTCAGATCCTTGGAAGCAAATTATTGACCATGGCTCTTGTCACAGAAGGAGTACATCCAGGCGTATGGTATCAAATATTAATATTTATTTCTCTGTTCGACTTTAATTATCGAAAGCCGGTTTGTTGGCATTATCCGAACTGCTGGTCAAAAGCAGTATCTGTTAGTTTCTACTGTTTATTTATTTTTACTAGTATGTATAATGTATCATCTTATTAATGCTCGAGTGAAGAGTGCCCAGCAGAGCTGAGCTGGATCCTTGCCTATTCATTACTCGCATTAGTATTATTAGGAAACGGATCACATATGTTATTAGGATTAAGTATTTATTGGACTCGGCCATTCTGTTCCCATTCTGATCTGAATTGTTATGTAAACAGTCGTGTTTTTTGGGAGGCGTATGTTTGGGATTAGGGTAGTACCGACGTAGTGGATAGAAAGCTATGTACATACATAGAATGGAAGGGCTCGTCGGGTCCCTTGGGTCCCGTAGTCATACGTACAATCACACACATCACATTGAGGAGAGAAATAGCCCATACCTATTCGACCCTATTTCCTCTATTGCTCCTTGACACACGAACACTATTTGTTCCGCCGATTTGCCTTGATCAATGGCTTTGGATACGCCGCTACTCTGTGCTTCTCCAGTCACATAAAATAAGTAAATATATAACCATAAAAAAGAGGGGCATAAAGGACCCGGGACCAGATTTCTGGCATTCCCTTTTCTATGTAGTATTGTCAGAAATGCGGCCCCATGGAATGGGATGATGCCAGGTTGACTGCATACACGTTCATACACAGATAGATAGAAGCAGAAGCCTTGAATAATGGACACAGAAATACAACAGGTGAACGGGAAGTCGGAGTCTTTCTACTTCTTAGGGCATGCACACGCCCTTACAAGCTAATACTGTAGTGGGAGAGAGAAGAGAATCCAGAGGGAGAAAGTCTGAAAGTTGAGTTAAAGTGAAATTGAAAACATTAACTATTCTATGAGCCCATAAGTGTAAAAGTTCAATTCCTTTTATGTATTTTATTCTCGATTCACTTCATTTAATCTAAATTCGTGAACTTTAACTCCGTTCTCTTTAGTCCGCTTCTTGGGACTACCTACATATACATACATAGGATATTCATTCAAGTACCATTCCCAGAAGCCAAACGGCAAACGTTGACGAGAGTGTCTAGCTAACACACGCTCTGTCCCTGTACTGAGGTTTGGATTAGAGCATACTTTAAAAGCTGCCTGACCATGAATCAGAATTTGCAGTTACAGGTCGGATCCCATCCTGGCATAATAATTGGGTCTACGATAAATGTCTTGTTACGCATGGCGTAACTTTAATTCCTACCTAATTATTCTTTATTAGAGATACAACTAATATGAATTACTTGAACAAATATGGTTATTGACTACATGGCATGGCTTTTTCGACAAATTGCTGCGTTAATTATGCATGTAGGCACATGAGCATGAGCCTTTGGTGTTTATTGCCAATATAATATAGGATCTTGTTTTGGGACCAGAGAGGTCTACATATATATTTAGCTCCTCTATAAGCCCAAGCCCAGTATTGCCTCTATTAGTAAAAAAGAAATAGGATCCCATGGGGCTAAATTAGGTCGAGACCTGCGTGTAGCTCAGCTCATTCCTCACACATAAATAATTGCCAATATCTTTCCGCAACGCAGGCTTTTTACAATCCCGATCATTGTTGGCTCCTACCTTATTATTCATTATTCCATTGTACCTTGAATAGGAAATAGTCGACATTATTTTCCGCCAAGCACTTACTCCTCAAACTGTACAATAAAACGAATAGCAACTATAAGTGTCTACTGATAGACGATCCCTGAATTAATTTATGAACTAATTTGAATCTTTTGTCGGACAATGACAATACTAGCTCAATATTGAAATCCATACATTGTGTTCTAGCAGAACTAATTTGCATCCAAATCTATAAATTAAATAGAACTGAGCAAAGCGGAACCGGAACACAATATGGAACCGTTAAAAGTTTTGATTTTTCGTATTGGTTTTGAGGTTGAAAGTTGTAAACAAAAGAACTCCACGCCTTGTGCTGCTTCTCATATTTCCAGACATTCAGCGAGTGAGCCCGACGTGTGTTCCTACATACTGTAATATAAATATGGCCGAGAAAGGAAGGTTGTGGCTACTGCTGGTTATGGAGGTCGTAAAATAATAAGGGTTGGTCGAATAGGAGTAAAATAATGATACGGTGGCCGTGTGCCTCATCCCGAAATGGAGCCTTTAAATGGGAATCTGACTGTTGATTAGGTCCCCAAGGAGTTCTGGGCCCGTTGTTCAAGAGGAGGCGAGAGGAGGCTGGGAAAAGTAAATTCTCAATTATTTCTTCCCGTTCGTTCCTTGGGCAGTGAGGTGTGAGCAGAAAAGTGGAGTAACGTCCTAGTCAGGGCCACTAAGGCTCTCGGATTATGGAAATTAAATTGATAGAATCATAATTCTCTCCTTCACTCAACATCAACATAGGGAGCGAGAGGGAGGCGGGTGGAGGGGAAACTTATAATCAATTTATGGACTCACACGTGAGAGGATAGGCCTATTACAAGTCCAAACCACAAGGAGAAAGTAATGAATGGAGAAAGGAAGCTTACCAGGCCTTAGGGAGCGTTCATAAAGTACGTACAGGAAAAATATCTATTTTTGACAAAAAACTGAACACTTGCTTAACACATGAAACGCAAGCAATTAAGGTTTTCATGAAATTTGAACATTAGGTACAGAATTAAGCATAAAAAAGTACAAAATATAGCAATGGAAACTATGCATCGCATTTTCGGCAATTTTTTTTTTTAGATTAGATTGACTTAAAAAATTAGAATAAAAGGAATCGAATTGTTCGTTTGGGCAGGTCGAAACAAGGTGTCAGAATGCTAACTGCATACTCAAACCTCCGAAATATGCGTTTACTTTTGTTCCGTAATTTACGGGCCATCTTTTGAAAGGAGTTGGCAAAAATCATCCAGGCAAAATTTCATGTAGACTTGTTACTTTTGGGGTACAACAATTAGACCCGGTAATTTAAGAGTTTGAAGAAGATATTGTGATTGTCGCTATACTGCGATAGTTTTTTGGATTTAAAAATTTTAGAAATTCTCAACGTTGACACTCCGGGTGCGGTTGGTCTAATACATATACTTACGTTGAGTAAACCTTTAATCCATAATTTTTATTTTCGTCCCATATTGACGCTAAGTTGACGTCAGGCTTTTCATCTGGTCCTCCGTTGTCGACCAGAAACACTGGCCGGTGATTCTGTGTGATTGGCTTTACAGTTTCAGTATTATATTTGACTAATTATTGAAAACATTCAA
>JAQFZY010003238.1:0-10045 GCA_034696285.1 Hypogastrura burkilli | reverse complement strand
AGCATCTTCGGCCTTTATACATACCTATGCAAATCTGCGATACTTGGCGATACTTGGCTATACTTTGGTCACGCGATGCTTAGACCGGCGATACTTTGTTCCGCGATACTTATGCCATGCGATACTTTGGCCACGCGTAACTTTGACCGGCGATACTTTGTCCGGTGATATTTTGGCCATGCGATACTTTGGTCACGCGATACTTGTCCGGCGATACTTCGTCCAGCGATACTTTGGTCATGCGATACTTTGTCCAGCGATACAAGGTCCTACGATATTTTGTCCCGCGATACTTAGTCCTAGATTCTAAAGTGCGTCGTCAGCAAAGACGCGAAGGTCTCCCAAGGTTAAAAATCTCTTCGAAAGTTTAAATCAAGTGTTAAGATTGAAGGATTTATGTTAAGTTACAAAATTAACTCAAAACATACTAAATTCTCGGTTACACCGCTGTCTTTGTATTTTAATCTTGCCAAAAATGTAGAAGTATGCATTGCATGATTTATTTCCACCGCGGGCTGTATCCATGATTCTCGATACAGACCATATACTTTGGTCTATATTCTAGCTAGTCGGCGGGAAATGTGCGTATCTAATGAGTAATTCGTGTCGTAGACAGCACTCCTATTTCTCCCTATTGTGGATCGGATACCGTTCTTGTTAATTCTACGATGCATAATTGCATATGTATTCCTGTATAATATTACATACATGCATATATAGAAATTGAATGTTGAAGATTTCTCGGGATTAGCTCTTTCTTTGCTTTCATGTAAAATAGAGTTCTTTTGTATTTCGTACAATATTTTATATTTTGTACACAAAAAGCGCGGGCCAATATTAATCATGAGGGCCAGCACAGATAATCTCCATCGTGAGTACGAACATCGATACGGCATAGCAGCTTCTTAAGCACAAATTCTTGCATGTAAAACAAGCTCACTTTCTCCGTTTCAGACACAGACACAGAAATACCCTTACAGGCTTTTGCTCGAATATGCAGAGTAGTGTTAGTGTTAGAGCACGATGTATATGTATGTACCTTCCTTTCAGTTCTCAGGCACTGGAGCCCTGTTGACAGTCCCGGAATCCACGGGTGTCTTAACTAAATCTTTCCCCTATTACAATACTTTAGTCCGTGTCGTTGGATACCTCCAATCTATTTGAAGCTCTTATCCCAGCCTAAGATTTAGTGGGGCTTTCCTGCACAGCTGAGCCAGGGAGTCTGCAGCATTTACAAACCCAAGTTTCTGTCTTGTTCAGAAACCTATCTAGCATGAAGAATCCAAGCCTAATTTGTAAATGGGCTCAGTTCTCGTTAGCTGGGAACGTACTAAATTGAGTCAGGAAGACAGACCGTCTGCGCTAGTCCACTTTTCCTAGGATTCTTGAAATTAGCTCAATGAGATAGAGAGGCTTCCAAGAAACGGAGACGTATTTAAACTTGAAACTTAATCCTTGAATCCTTAGAATCCTTGTCAATAGATACCCTTGACAGAACTCCTATTCCTCCTGATGCTGACAGGATGAGTGGCTCCTGATCCCTGAAGTAGGCTAAGGTCACCTGGCCTCCCCGAGAGGAAGACATGGAATTGTGCTGGCAACTTAGGCCTGTCTTCCCAAACACGTGTGGACTTCCTTTAGATAGCTCTAATTGAAGGGCGCTGATCCTAGCTTGACAGGAAGAGCGAGGGCTCAAGGAGAAAGCTCTCCCGGGCCTCCGCTACACATTATTTACTACCGGGCCGAATAAGTACAGAGACGCGTCCATGACTCATTCTGGAGCAGTGTTTCGAGTATTTATCAAGTGATAAATACCACCCCGATGAAAAGTGTATTTTTATCATTTTTTATCCGAAGGGTTTGCTGATAAAAAAGTATAAAATAATAATAATTAAAAAGTTATAACAACTATTTTAAGGAAAAATCGAGGTGTGGTAAGTTGAGAGAGTGGAAATAAAGAGTGAAAACTAACCCGGTTTTTCAATTAGGTCTGTAATGTTTCAAAGAATCATAATGGTATCGGATGCGGCATGACTAAAGTGTACAGATATAGACAGACTAGAGACGCCTGGCTTCTCTCGTGTGAGCCGTCTGACTTCCGGTGCTACGCGAGGGTCTGGGACTATGAGACACAATTCCTATATCTCTATATACATGATGTGTTTTATACTTAGTTCTCCTTTCCCTTTTGTCCTACACAGCCATAGAATATGTATCCCAGCAGTTGGTTCTGACTCCTCATGATGTCATGATACTAAATACAATAATAAGAGCTGAGCTTGTCACACCTTCTAGGATAATCCCTCAGCTCCAGTACAGTGGCCCACGAAGCCTCAGAAGAACGTCAACATTTTTATTGAAAGGGTCCTCGGCCAACTGGGTACAGGACCAAGGTACGACTAAGCCTCGAAGGGGTCTCAATTGGAAATTAAGCATTAACATTTTGAAGTATGAATTTTAAAACGCTTTTACGTTGTAACTCTTGGTAAAGCATAACTCAAAACCTAACGACCAAAGTAACAATTGAAGAATTTGCACTTGATTTCATAAATCGGGGAAGTGTGTGGGCGGACCACTAAAAGCCTTAGTACCAAAGTATCCGGTGTAAGTCCAACTGAGTTTGATGTAGAGTCTAAATTGATCTAACTGGGCCGTAAAATGGAAGTGAGCTAAACTCCCACCTAGACTAACTTCGGCAGATCTGAGTCTTCGTTAGCTGTCCTAACCTAGCCGAATCAAATCTAGCCTATACAAACCCAACATGTTCAAACGAAGCCTATTATAATATACTCTAACCTAAGCTATTCAAACCTGGCTTAGCCTGAGACAACTTGATTTCGACTAAATTTACGTAACACAACTCAGCCCTCCAACCTGTTTAGCTCATGAATGCCGAATTCCGGGTTCAAAGACAGATTAAGCCGGTGAGCTGAGTCTTCTACCCAATGGACCTCGTACAGGAGCCAATGGGGACTAGATGATATATTGGAATTGGAGCCGCATATTCAGCCCAGCACACAGCCCGCCCTACATTCGGCTCTGACTTTTCAGGGATTTAAGGCTGAGGCGGTCCGACGTTCCTTCGGAAGCTGTAATGGGATTCCGCCGAGGCCTAAGATACTTGAGGGGTCAGGTGGACTGGAATGGGCGAAAGGGCCGGACCTCGTTTCATGGGCACTGGAGCAAGAAGACCGCCTCGGAAGGCACGGACAAATATATTGACATTGTTCGACAGTCCTGACAAAGGAAGAACGAGCCCCTGGTCCCACTGTCAACTTATTGGTGGGTAATGGTAATGGGGCAGAAAATTGGCAATTTTGATAATACAATGGGCCTGTTCGGCCGCAAAGTCCCACCGTACTGCCGTCCAGCCCGGAATCCGGAGAGAATAGTACTACAAGCCCATCTACAAGCCTGCCTCCAGCTTATAGCCCTAACAGTCACCTAGGCGATAGAAGATAGAACAAGGCTTGTCGGCCAGAAGAGCCAGGGGACTACAATGCATTGGGTTGCATAGAATTCCAATTCATTTATGTCTCCGTCCCCGTCCCCAACCACTTCACATAAATTATCCCAGCTTCATTTGGGATCCAACCTATCTGAACGACAACGGTGATGGCGGGAGCAACGAGGCTACGTAAGTATGTATAAAGATAAAGGCGACTTACTGCACTAAGAAAACTAACCAGAACGCTAAAAATAAATAGCAACACAACTTGGCATTGGGAGCAACAAAATAAATATTTCAAAATCAGTATTTTTATGGTACTGATTCAGGAAAAAATTGTAAGACTGTACATTTTTACAGTTAGCGGACTGTGCTGTGTGACTAAACTGGCTTTTGGAGGAGAGTATCTAATTGTAAATACACCCGTAAGGTATGTTCATATGAATTACTCAAAGTCTGCTTTCACTACTACGACTGGATTTATTGCGCTGCAGTTTTGGTACTAAATTACCCGAATATTTTGATATTGTTACCTAACTAGGTATGCACCATGTTCTAATTTACAGAAACCAGAAGCATTACAGTAATGTGCGGATAAATGAATACCCTTTTAGATTTAATCCCAATATCCGGCTGAAATAGGAAGGACGTAGTTTTATTACTTTACATAAGAAATTGCATTAGTATCGACTAGTATTTCTTATTCAGGGCACGCAGGATCTGCAGCTTGTAAAATACTTGACAGAGTATTGCGTGTTGCGTCTATAGCACGAGTATCTCACCAGGCGGAATTTAGAGCGCAGTAAACCAGTTGATTCGATTTCCAGGAGTAGTACCTACGTAGAGGAGTAATTCCTTCCAAAATGGAGGAAACCTTCAAAATGATAATAATATATGAGCCTAGAACGGCATCCTTTTTTCCGTGCCGAAACATTTCCCGAAGAAACGTTTCAGTTTAATAAAGCCATCCGTCGCTTCATAGTAAAAATTAAATCTACAGATACCTCTCTACCCTAACTAGAGGTATAATCGGACAACAGTAAATTAGCTTATAGATAGTTACTTAACAAAACCTAGCCTAACATTCATTCAGCTGAACCAACGGATTTCTTGGATTTTGTATATCCCTAATCCGTATGAAATATATAATTTTCCAACACGAAACTAGTGCACTTAGTCCTACGGTTGACGAATGTTATTGTCGCTTATATCCCGTCCAACATAAAGATCTCTATTTGCCCATTCGGAAGAAGTCCAGCCTTTAATGGGGATTGACGCAACAAATGATTGAGGCGATTTCTTTGGAAGTCCTGTGTAATGGAACCGCAAGGAGCCTTGCCTGACTCTTCAGTTAATCATGCAGGAGATCCATCTCATACCTGCTCCAATTTTTAGGAACGCATGGGCTTACTATTTTAATACTCATTACTCATGCCGCTGATTCACTTCGTAAGAATTGCACTTCCACACTTTGTGTTCCATCAAACCTGGGTTAGGTATCAAATATGAAACCATTGGTATTGTTTACTACAGTAGAGGTCAGAGACACACACTTGGATCGCTATAGGAGCGATTCTGCCGCTGTGCATTAGGTAAGCTTCCCAAGCGAGATCAGTGCAGAGATTCATACTAGAATTTCGAATTCGTGTAGGTATCTAATATTCCTTTTACAGAAATAATTCCAGTTACATCGGTCAACAATAACAATAACATCAAGATATACCCATCAATAGCAACCCAAGAAGGGTCAGTATGGGTTCAATCTGGTCATGGCTGCATGCATATACGCATGGCTCAGTAGAGATCTTCAAGAAACTCGATGGGCAGCAGTTGAGTTCGAGCCTACGCTACGTAGTCGGTTTGCTAGTGCTAGTTAGGATGATGTAGATATCAAAGAGCTTAAGGTAATGGTCCCAGGACACGTTGACAATGTTAGGCCCTTCTGACTTGACTCTTCTGGATTGGGAAGACGGAGGAGTCGATCATCATTTCTCTTCTGCTGTTTATAAGGCCTATATAGGAGGCATCTGGTGCACTTTGGAAGACTTTCAAGTTGGCTAATGATCTCATGAAATATGTTAGCGGATGAGAGGGCTGGATAGAGGAAAAGGAAGATCAGATCCAGAGCAAGGACTTCCCCCTCCTGCCTATAACACTAAGTTACATGTCAGAAACTTTTGGAGGACCCCAAAATGTACGGCCTTCCCTTTCAGGAGTACTCATGGCGATCGGCTATAGGATAATCACTTATCCTCTGTCTCTCTGCCTCTCCAGACAAGAACCGGGACGGAAGTTGAATTATGCCCCCTGTCATCCTCCACACAAATGGAACTTTCTCCTAACCCAGGAGCGGGACTTGGGGTACAGGCGGCAGGAGGGACGGAGTACCACTCTTACCACCAAGTCCCATACCCTTCAAAATACAGGGTTTTATGCATAAAACAATCTCAGTTTGAATTTCGAATACCCGTAAGGGTCCTCTTTGGGTACACCTAAGCTAAAGGAGTATTTGGTAAATTCTAAATTCTTTGGAAAGTATTGTAGAGATGTAGGTAGCATATCATATCCTGGTATCTGGGAAATGTCCCAGGAACCTTAAGAGCCCTGCCTTGCTTACAACCAGTGATGAGTGCATATAATAAGTTATACTGACAGAATCTTGGACCCGTTCCTTCGATTAAATTATTCTGGAAACTGGGTTCAAACACAAATCACTCCAACTACTAACTTTCACGAATTTGGAATCAAAGGCCCGAATTATCTTCCTTTGAAACTGCGCTATGTGAGTAAGGCAGGCTCATTCCGGACCATCAAGTCACTGTCACTGTAGTTATCTCGAATAAGCACCCAAGTCAATGAGCCAGAACCCCAAACGAATTCGAGCTGACGGGGATTTTTATTTGACTTAATGCTATTGCTCCATAAAATGTAGATTCAAGCATAGAAAGTATCAAGGTATAGATAGGTGCATATGTATATAAACCCATATCCCATGTCACGCTAAGTTACTGCTGTTAAAGGGATCAGGTTAGGCTCAGCTATTTACCTAGACTCCAAATTGAGAATCGCAGTTCTGAGCTAAGAATGGGAGACCGACACAGCACGAGCTACAAGGCTACATGTAATATTCCACTGTAATAGAAGCAGCGCAGCGTTTCCTGGGATCAAGAGCGGGACATTGTGACTAAGACTGTCTTGGAGAGCGGGTGCTGGGAATCCGTCATGTCACTTTCGGGGCCTGTTAAGGGATTGGAATAAATTATATTATGTGCCCATCTCCTCCTCCATCATCCTAGCTAAGCACTTATCTCCTGGCCTAAGATGACTAATGATGAATCGGCCCTGTCCCCGCCTATAGACTCCATTATGCTCCATTACGCACATTATGGACGTCTCCGAGGCTCTCCTGCTTTTTAATGTCTCTCCCTTTGTGTCAATCGGCTGCTGGTGGGCCTGATCTATGGCTCAACTTTTCTCCTGAGTCCCAAGGACTTTCTCCGCCCTGTCTTCTATCTCTTCCTACCCTGGTCGGATCAGTTTCCAAAGGGAACCTAACGCCGCACTACTTATAACATCTTCTATTAGTTCTTGTTCTATTACTCATGGAGTAAAAGGGAACTCATTATTAGCCGGTTTCAAGTATACTATGCCCCGGAATGTCCAAAAAAATAGGTTTATTGAGGAACAGGGGTTGGAGGGTCAAGTAAAACTGATGAGAAATCATTCGGAATTCAAATGCAACCAAGAACCACGGTTTCCTTTTACTTTTGGAGGGTAGCTCAATACAATAATGACTATGCCCAATAACTTAATCAACCCAATGTCAAACTATGGGCTCTGAATATGAATTTTACATATTCAGCATTCAAACTATGGAGCACTTGGATTTCAGAGAACAAGGCTTCGATCTCTTACTACTCATTTAGTCAAACAGTGAATCAAGACCTATTGGAAGATCAAAAAGCAAGCTGGCTCTAAGAGATGACGTTTTGGCTACCTCCTCTATCAAAAATCATAAATGATAAGGTCCTTGAATCAAAAAACACTGACTGATATAGTGCATTATATATCTATGCACAGTTTAGGTATATTGTAATATATAAAATTCTTTGTAACTAATTTAATGACTCGTGAGAGCAACGTAATGACCCTATTCTGGGATCTTTCTTTCAATAAAGAAATACAAGTACAAATGAAGGAGGCAAGTGAATACTTGGAACTTCAAATATAGAAGTATAATTGTAGTAGTACTAGAAACAGAGTAGGAGTACATGGAATTGACGAATAAATACTAAGTGCCAGGTTGTATGTATTTTAGGACAAGGTAATCCTTAGCACTCCGTCTTCAATACAAAGCACTCCAAATGGTGCTAAAATAAAACATGGAATTCCTGTCAAAGAAAGTTGTGGAAAGGCTAAAGTAAGTAAACACTCCAACTCCGGAAGGGGAGACACGAAGTGAAGGTGTTCCCTTCTCCACTTAAGACCTCCTTCAAGCCAAAGGCTTCCAGTCCCACCTTTTTCAAGGTAGAGCATAATTGCCCGAACTCCGTAAGGGAACGGTACGCCTGTAGACTGAATCCAAACGGTCCTTCTGCGACTACTAAAGTAAACCGTTTCCTGAGTGACTTAAGGATAAGACAGTGATAAGATGAAGAACCAACTGAAGATGAGAGTATAAACAAATATTTGTACCTCTTAAAGTTCTTAGACCGTTGGAGAGGAAAACGTGGCTTTAGGTAACTAGGTATTCTTGTATCCCGTACCTGTGCGTATGTACACTTTTATTGAGGGCAAATTGCGGCTTGAAGTACAACTTGGAGATACTTGTGTATTTACTTAATTCACATAATATAGTTTATATTTAAGTTCATTGCGAAAGGCATCTGGCAAAAGGTTGTCTCTAAAAAAGAATTTTACGCTCTTTCCAATGATAGTAAATTGGAAATATTTTCGCACATGGAGCTTATGAACTTAAAGAAGCTTGTTCCCACTGCTTTCTTCGATAATGCAATTCCAATTTTTTTAAAAAATAAGTAGGACCAGTGGAAACAGCATATACTTCTCGTTTAGAGCTCCATCCTTTCGCGAGATGTGAACCAATTGCCGGGTTCAGTATGCAATTTATTTAGTATTGATTGAGTTCGAGTTCCCAGACCTACGAGTCGGCATGAATATTTCTCAAATTCCTAGAGAGTCCAAAAGATATATGAATTTATTTAAGCTTCGTGGAGGTCTTGGTTGAGATTGGGACCGAAGTCCATTGAGTGTTTTTGAGCTGAGAGGAAGTGAAAGTTGAAAGGGAAAATGATGGGCGGAGGCAGTTCGTACCATTTTTCTTTGAGCCGGGTCTTGGACCAAATTAAAGGGAGGCGGAAGGAGGGGAGACATAATAGGAAGACGGCTCTGAGACACTTTCTCCTATATTTATTTCCGTCCTCTCCCTTGGCTCCTACGTCCGCCGCGGTCTAAACTCTAAATTCACTTCTCCGCCGCGCCGTCATATGAAAGCAATTATCTGAAATTAGTTCAGGAAATTGGAACAGTGCCGTCTTAGGACACTTTCCGCTCCGCCCCAAGCAGGGGCATGCACAAAATTAATTAAACTCAACCAAACCCAATGATTCCTATCTATGTAGGCCTCTGTCTCCCCTTACAAAGTACACTCAACTGCCCAATGACACAGGCCCACTTTACGCCAAGGAACTCCCACAAAACTTTCAGCCTTCATGCTCAGAGTAGGAAAACTAAACATTTTGGCTACGTCTTAAGTCTCAAGTCTCAAGCTTGCAAGTTACGTTCAAGTTCAGAATGGGTGGAAATAGGATGTGGACAACGGCCGACCCATTGACTACTCGGGGCTCGGGGTGGCCTTCGTTCTAGGGCAATTATTTATGTTCATACCTCAAAGGCGGATTTAATATTATTCCCTCCATAAAAAATATTGACTTTAGCATAACCATTTTAAAGCCTAGTATGTACTAGTACCGACGTCGCAACTTTGGCTCCTGTCTTTTGCGCACGCGGCTTCCCCGCTTAGCGACGTTGGCGAGCGAATTCGTACAAATAATTGGATTGAGTCAAATGGGGTGATAACAAAGTTAATTTTACCTTTAACATGGTAGATTGTGTACAGCACAGCTTACGTATCACTGAATTGGTTTACGAAACACCATGCCATGTTCACATTCCAGCGTAAAACATAGACCAACCGAGTGCGGACGAATGATTGATTTCAGTTTATCGAAGGCCTTATGACCGAAAGCAAAATTATCGACATTTTCCGTTATTGACACTGACACCTTTTAGTCCCAAGCTGCTCAATTTTATGGAAAGGAAAATGTTATTATGCTCAAATTTCATGCAGCCAAAGTTATGTACAGGTTTTTATTTTCATATTGGCGTATTAACTTCGTGCCCAAAAAATATGCATTTTTACAAGGAATGGCAAAATTTAAGTAATTTGTTCATAATGATTTAGCGTCAGACCCAGTTAGTATTATTTCTAACCAATATAATTTTATGACATAGTTTTCACCGTCATGAACCTACAGCACGCATTTCTCAACCTACACCAACCAAACTCCACCAGCAAAA
>JAQFZY010003237.1:0-10045 GCA_034696285.1 Hypogastrura burkilli | reverse complement strand
GATTTTTTTGAGCCTTCGAGTCTGTATTCTTAAATTGCGATCCCATAATAATACAATTAAGTCATTACAGACTATAAACCTACAGCAGGTCGAGAGCCTACTGATCTTATCCACCTGGAACCTGGATCGCTAACATAAAGCCACTCTTGTATCTACATGAGCCCAGTCCAGCCTCACTCTAAATTCCAATCCAAATCCAAAGGCCCAAGATTAAAAACCTGACCTGACGTCTCACAAGTAGTTCCACTTTAGTTAGTACGGCTACCAAGGAGGACGTAATTGATACTACGCTTGTCGAGCAGGGCATTGCCTCCCTTATGTCTTGTGTCCCTGGATCTGGAACGGACGAAGCCTATACCTTACACACAGACTCAGATCCGAGATCCGAGTCTCCTCTAATACCCTATGTCACTGTCAGCCTAAGCCTGCCACAGACACAGACGCAAACCTCAACCTGGCTCTAGGCCCCTAACACATAGGAACAATACATTCGGCGTGATGAGGCCCATTAACAATTAAAGAGCCCCGAGTAAAGTGGGGAGGACCATTAACCAATTTACATGGGACTTAACTCCTGTTCCGTGGTTAAAACTGGCAGGGAGGCTCTATACAGGTCTACTGAAGGTTTTAGAAGGCTCCGGCCACGCACCAAGTTGATATGCCCTCTTAAACATGGAACAGAGGAATCCGGTTTGGATTTAAATTAGCTCTAACTGAAAAATGGTAAGTATATAAAAAACTGGGCACTTTCATCTGTTTAACTGGATGCTGGGCTGGAATCTGGATTGAGACTTTAATTGCACTTGGCATTAATAAATTGCCTCATCTTCAGATCGTGGAGCAGTTGTGCCCAAGTTCAAGGACAGCCACAGCCGCCCATCCCATAGCCCGCCTCGCTGATTTTAACAACTGGCAGGGCGGAAATCCCCTAGTTCCACCCATTCTACACTATACGCCCTTATCTTAGTCATTACAAAGGGGAAATCTTCATTTTCATTCTGTTTAGCCAACTCTGGGCTCTCGGCAGGTCCGCTCCTATTAATTTTTTGCACGAAAACGAAAGGAGCCCGCCAAAGTGTGTGAGAATGGGAATGGCAGGCTCTCTTCATTAAGGCCCATTTGTTATGCTTACACTTTGCAGGATTTTTCAAAGTTTACCCAAGCCGTTTAAACCCAACTTGATTGGCTAAATACTCCGGCTTGTATTTAATACGGCATAAAAAATATGGATTTTAGTATAAAATGTTTAGTCTAACGAAGAAGCAAAAATTTAAGGCAGTAAAGTAGTTTTTTGGAGCCCGAACCTTTAGTTTAATGTCGCGTGCTAAAATCAATTTTTTATGCGACAATAATATTAGGTCACAACTTACTACAGCATTCAATACGTAAAAGATTTTACTAAACTCTTTTTCTTTGAGATTTCGGACTCTAAGCGGAATGCTGAACTTTCATTCGGCGTTTACCAACCAAAAATATTACAAAACCCTAAATATTTATTTACCACAAAAAAAAATGCCACAAAGGAACGGATCCTTCTCTAAACATTTACCGATTCTCAAGCCTATTTCTTGGTATTGCATGAGAAGAGCCCATTAAGCCCAACAAATTAGCCCAGGAACAAATGCGGGCTCAGGGCACTGTAATTTTGGCTGGGACACCGACGGCGGTCCACCCATTATTCACATACTGCACAATAATCCCCCCCAAAAAACGTCTTTTGGAGAATCATTCATGCACTCATAAAATCCGGCGACAAAAAATCAGCTTTTTTTAACCTGAGATCGTACGCTTTGTTGACACGATCCGAGATTCGGGCCATAAATGGGACATGCAAGGGAAAAGAAATTGGGTCCCAAGGAATGGGAGCCATATTGTAAATTGTAAATTGTACAGGACAATGTAGCCTGAATTGAATTAATTTAATAATTGTGTTAAACTGGGACTGAATTGTGCTCGCTGGCAAGGGACACGGGCTTAGAGGCGCTGTAAGGTCCCCTGGTCCCATTGTTGAAACTCAACAACAATAATTTGAGATTTAGAGGATGCACGCATCGTATGTCGTATATCAGGCCATTCACTCCTCTGGCTCTGGCTCATCATCATCATTGTAATCGTCATTAGAGATGAGTGCTTTTTAGGAGGATTACATTTTTTACTTTGTATACTGTATGTGCATAGGCCTTATTATAAGGAGCCTTATGGGACAAAAAATGACGGAAGCGGCTGCTGCCTGCCCATATTTATCCCTTTGTGCTGTGCCTACGAATAATTCGAGGGCGGAAACGGTTCGTTTCTGGGCTTTCATGATGTATTGTACCAGGTCACGGAGTAGGGTCAAAATATTTGCAAGGGTCAAAATACTGTTGAGTCTTTTTACTCCATTAGACGCCGACTACGATTTGCAAACTATTCTAATTAAATTTCCTGAGATTATAGGAACACGTAGTTTCCAAGTTGGGCTATTTTGGCAATTTGGAGCTATTTGCAAAGTGCAAATATAATCTTGTTTAGCAAAGTTGTAAAAAATTACTGTAGTCGCAAATACGTCGTATAAATATAAATATTTGTGTAACTTATTTGCATACATTTTTGAATGGCACGAAAATTCAGATATTACGAACTCATACTAGAAAAAGTTGGATCGTATCTTATGCTGCATAAAATATAATTATTTGGAAAATATTGAAGGTTCATTGACCTTAGAGAATTCTGGCTAGACAAATTTCACCTAACCTCAATCTTGTTAAGGAACCTTGGAAATATTGCTAAAAATCATGTATTCGCAAATATGCCATCTAAACATAGCTTCCTAACTATTTGCATGAAATGTTTGTTTATAACAATTTACAACTCAGCTAGCGTGCTTACACACCAGGCTCGTGCTCTATAGGTAGAGCATAAAATTAGACGTTTTCGCTTCCATTTAAACTATCACCAGTTAACTCGAAATCCCTCACCAATTAAAGTAGATTCCCTCCCCAATTACAGCAAATTACTCACCAATCACTTCAAACTTATTATGAGCAGAAGATTATTGATTTTACAATAATTAACAGAATGCAAATTCTTTTATTTGAAATATTTCAAAACCTTGGTGAGGAAATCTGCTCTAATTGGTGAGAGTTTCTGGATTAATTGATGATCGTTTAAATATACCTGAAAAAGTTAGACAAACAGAAAAGCGTATATTTAGTTGAATAAATTCGTAGCATCAAACGTAACTTCATATGTTTATACATATTTAGCTACACTAGTCTTGCGTAATATAGCATGAACTAATCCACCTTAATGAATATATATTTTATGAGAAAATTTTGACAGTCTATTTCTTCCCATTTTTTCCTACAGGGCGAGCATACAACAACAACACAAGCTCGTTAATCGAATATTGATGCAAATCTAGTCGTATAGCGTAAATGCAGCGTATCGGTGGCTGTGCTGAAGCTATTTGAAATTCCCGAGAGCTTCAGTTTGAGCCTTATCTGAAGAGGGGCCTAATAGGAGGATTATCTTGATATAAAGGGATGACTAAAGTGACTTTTAGGAGCGGAAGACAATGATGATGATGATGCATGAATAAGGAATTAAGGCGAATAAAGGAGAATGCCATGACGTGACTTTTGGGAGGAAGGAAGATAGGCCGGGACATTCTTCCAAGGCAGAAGCCCACCAGGCAGATGTACATTAGCTTTTAGCCTAAATAGCCTCAGCTACTCCTTTCAATTCATCCCACCTATTATCTATATTGTTATGTCTCACCATAACATTTTTCAATATTTACTCACCCCTTCGGTCTTTCCCATTATCCTGTCCACTCGAACGGCCCCATTTTATTACAAGCTTATAGGAGAAGGAATTAGTTGGTCTGGCAGTTAAAATAGGAAGAAATCCAAAAGCAGGGCACATCTTGCATTTGTGTCAAAAATCTAATTTTGAGGATAATTCGCGTAATAGTTCTATTGAGTTTATCCAAGTGGCATGCTAAATGAGCGAAGCAAAGCAAGGTAACTGAATGGCATGTTGCGAAGTTATAATATGGAATTTGTTACTAATTTGAATCCTTAAAACCTAAAACATCAACTTTCTGCCGACAAAATTATGCTGGAAATTAATTTGGTCGCTCGCAAGGCTTTTAGGGGAGTTTAGTGTATGATTTGGTTAGGCTACGTTACTTTATGCTTTATGTGCTTAATTCAGGTTAGGTTATGCTAGGTTAGGTTAATTTGTACTAGATTTTGTTAGGTTAGGTTAGTTTAGGGTAAATTGTGTTAGGTTAGTTCATACTAGCTTTAGTAAGTAAGGTTAGTTAATAGGGGATACTTAAACGATCACCAATTCGAGCAGATTTCCTCACCAAGGTTCTAAAAATAGTAAAATAAATAATATTTTGATCAAAAGAAGTTTCAAATGATTGGTGAGGAAACCTGCATTAATTGGTGAGGAAACCTGCATTAATTGGTGAGGAAACCTGCTTTAATTGGTGAGAGATTTCAAATTAATTGGTGATAGTTTAATTGGAAGTCTTAGTTAATGCAACATTACTAGCTTATGTTAGTTTAGGCTACTGTAGGTACTGTTAGGTTGTATTATTTGGTTAATTATTCAGTAAGTTAATTTTCTTGAGAAATTAGTGCGTATTTTAGGCCGAAGTCAGTATTTTTTACGTTAATAAAATACGAGTCTTTCCCGCCATATGGCTGATTTATTGACTGTACGATGTACGACACAAAGAGAACAGATCGAAATCGAGCGTTTAGCGAGAAGCTGTTTGGCTCTAATGGCCCCAAAGTAACATGCGGGAGTTCTCATGTCCACTTTTTTCTGTGACCATTTGGTGGTCAACAATCCCTATGCCGAAGGAATTATCCGAACCTCCAAGCATTGGATTATAAGTGTTTCAGCTAGCCTCTTCCAGCCCAATTTGGCTCATTGACTAAAACAATAGCCGACTGCTGGGCCCTTCTTCTGGCGCTTGAGGCTTCCAACCGAGCCTTCTACCTATCTGTATCTGTAGGATAGCATGTGTGTGTTCTCCACGTCCACACTTTTTAAGCAGTTTTGACACTTTCCACTCTCATTAGTTCATTATACCGAAACGGGCCCGGAATTGGTCTTGGCACGGAATGAAACGGATACGGAGAGTGTTGATTATCTCAGAACTCCGAGCTCTCCTTCGTAGGAGGAAAATATGTAATCAAAAACCAAATAGGCCGAGCGGAGATCTGGATCCCCGTAATTATACCTTTGGTCTCTAACTACGCTCTAATCTACCTTACAGAGGAATAAGAGGAACGGCTGGTGGAGGTATATTTGCATAAACAACTTAAATGTGTTTGGGAATACAAATAAAATGCCCCCCTCTGTCTATAAAAAAATCACCAAAAAAAATAAGGCTATAGGTACATACTAGCCTAGAAAATATAGATTTCAGCAAAATAAATTTTAGTTGCTCATAAAGCCTACATTAGATTTTATTTTATTTTAATTCGCAGCTATTTTTGTAAGGCTTATATTTAATTTTAATGCTGCCCCAAAATATCGGGTTTAGCCAAAACCAGAATTGAGCGAATCTAGATTTGATTTGACACACCTATGCTGGATTTTTTTGCAGCTATTACAAGTGAGCTCTTTTATGTTTGCCAAATACAAGCTGAGAGAGGTTAATGCCTCAGAGCATACAAACTATAATTAAGTTGACAAACTCGGCGTCCTCTCCAAGCAAATCAAATCCACTTTTTTCCTTCTTCCGCCGCCTGCCTGTTTCCGGTTCCCAAGCCTCAGCAAATCATTCCAGAATGAGGAAACATTACTTACTACTTACTTTAGTCAATACTTTTGTATGTAATAAAAAAGGCGGTCAAAACCAATTCAACGGTTTCCAGCGTAGTTACATAACGAACTTTTAGTTTGAAGGTATGTAAGACAAAAGAAAGATCGTATTACATATACTACAAGCATATGCGCACTTCAACTAAAAATACATATATTAAACAATATTATAATCTATAACAATGAGCGATAAATGTGAACGGCGATATCGTAAATCCAGCCCTTAAGCTCATTCTCGTATTTCAGCGCCCGCTTAGATGAGGACGGTAGGCCGGCCCAAACATGACGTAAAGACCCAAGTTTATACCTGTAATTATCACCATCACCTACCATTATCATTAACTATCCCGTGTACTCTTCGTGCTAGAAGGAAGGGAGCCTCCCGTGAGAAAAACATGGCATAGGTACAACGGAATAGTAAATAAGTTTTGGGTTTGGCTAAAGTCCATATTTCTGGACAGGACTAATACCTATTTAGATTTTGTATGGAGGCTCAAGCCTAATAGAGCCAGCCCTAACGCTAATTCAGCAGAATTAACGACTTTCACTTTCACTGTGCATTTTCCGCCATAAATCAATATTTTCCCTGGCCTAAGTTCATGAGTAGACTTACCTCGACGAGCTCCGGATTGGCCCTGAGGAACTCGTCCTGGTTCTGGGCCGCACCGTTGGCCTCCACGACGGGCCGCCAGGAAGAGAGGACTGTAAGGGCCGTCAGGACGCCCCGCAGGGCCCCGCCCTTCATCCTAATACTTAGTAGGCGCGGGCTGGAACTCTGGAAAACACTAGGCGCACCCAATCCTCCGATACTTTAGGCCTCCGTCACTCCACTAACCATCACAATAAATAATCTTGTAGTTGGGTATTCTATTTTATGTGATTGTCTTCGGCGCCCTTAGAAACCGGTTAGGCGGACCTGGAATAATGAGCTCTTTTCTTCAATTGAACCAACAACCGGGCTGATTAAGATTCTTAGCCTGGCGAATTTGGGGATCGATTCGGCCTCAAGCCTCTCGGCCCTATAGAGATATTGATCCTTGGGTGACGACGGTGAGGGTTAGAGGGAGGGCCAGGGCCAATATGAGGATTATCAGGAGGCGATGATTAATGGGCCAGGTCCGGGCCGATGATGACGAAGGAGGGAATTTTGCAATCTGCTGGCTTCTGCTTCTTCTGCCAAAACGTCAATATTTTAGTGTGAATAGGCGAGCCCGCTGGATTTGGATGTGCGGGGAAGAGCGTTTGGAGACGAACTGGCCCTCGCCTCGCTTTCTCGCTCTTTTCACTTCAGAGCTGGGATAGGGAGAGTCTGATGCTGTAGCTGAGTTGGGATCTGGCTCTGGCTTTGGCTCCTGGAAGGGCCGGATGGACGCATGGGTCGTTTGGGCGACTCACGTATAAACTTTATTTGCACTACGGCTCGGCTCACAGTACATATATACGCTCCTGCCAGCCTCTCATAGTGGCCTAGGCTATGTAGGCACGTACAGTGAGGTTTTTAAACAGTGGGTCGGTCCGCCGGATTTAATTTTATCAGTAGACATAACCTCGTGCTAAATCAGGTTCAGACAAGTTTCAGGTTGCCCCGTTCCCTTCCTCAGTAATTTAATCAGGGGAGTAAGCAAATCATTAAGGAAAGGAGTCGGGCTACCCGAAACGTGTATGAACCTGATTTAGCACGAAGTTATGTGAACTGATAAAATTAAATCCGGCGGACCGTCCAACAATTGAAAAACCTCACTGTACAGTGAGGTTTTTCGAAAGTGGGCCACTTCGTCGGATTTAATTTTTATTAGTCCACATAACCTCGTGCAGAATCAGGTTCATACACGTTTCAAGGAGCCCCGGCCGGCCGCGGCCCTTTCCATACCAATTTAATTAGTAAGTACGCAACTCAGTGCGGAATGGAGTAGGGCTACCCGAAACGTGTATGAACCTGATTTAGCACGAGGTTATGTGAACTGACAAAATTAAATCCGGCGGACCGTCCCACTTTTGAAACCTCACTGTATATAAGGCGGGGAAGGTTAGGCAGGACCTAAAACTTAAGGTCTCGGGATTCATTGGCCCAGCCCGGGCCGCACTACGCTAGGAGCTAGTGTAGTACGTACGCCAAATATTGGATTAATCTCGATTCGGAAAGGCTTCTATTTTTCAGGCCGAAAAGTGAGATTTTTGCGGAAAGAATATATAATAATATTCTGGGGAGTGTTATAGTAGATATTTAGCGAGGCTTTAGAGAAAAAAAAACAACATTTATGACAAAAAAAAAGTACAGAGACGACTTTGTAACAGTTACAGCTAAAAAATTAATAATTATTAATGCCTGCCATTTAAACGATCACCAATTAATTCAAAATCTCTCACCAAATACAGCAAATTAATCACAAATCAGTTCAAACTTATTGTGAGTACGTAAAAGATTATTTATTTTGCAATAATTAACGGAATGCAAATTCTCTTATTTGAAATATTTCAAACCCTGGTGAGGAAATACGCTTTAATTTGTGAGAGATTTCGATTTACTTGGTGATGATTTAAATATTGCTCAGTGTTAATCGTCAATCATTGTCACACTCCGCCCTTTGGCTGTCAAGTCATATTGCTTGGTTGAGACCTGGCTTTGCTAATTTCCATGGTTTGTTTTCGGCCAAAATGTACTATGTATTTGGGCAGCACACGCCGAGCCGATTGGAATAAAATGAACTTACAGCAGTAGTGATTTAATGAGATACGATAGACTAAAATCAGTAACACTCCAATAGGGCTGTAACAAAATCGAGAGTTCATAATAATAATAAACCGCTGAATATGGGGATGTAGATGTTAAAAATACTGTAAAGGAGAACGGGATCAGACTTCAGGATCTCCTCATTGTCGATTCCGAAATACATAGAAATAATATAAAACCAAGGGGACGCCGCCCTTCCCATCTCCAAGATGCAAAGTACGCAAGTTGTGAGTGAGGGGGTTGCTCGTAATTGTGAATCGAGTGAGGGTGAGCCTGCCTGGAAGGGAGGCTGGGGATGATTCGGATCCAGGAGATGAGTAGATGAGAGATAGTGGCAATTCTGTCCATCCGCTACAGGCAGTTCCCCTCCACACCACCTAAATCTAAATCAAACGCTCTGTGGAGAGCCTTCTGCATGGCACGCCGTTTATTGATTCAAAGGATCCCAGCCCCTCCTCACGCCTAGCTAAATTAGGGAACTTGATTCCAACTTATGTTTAATGGGGACCAAAAGATATAGGTTTCCGCAAACACAAAGTTGTATAGAAATGATCCTAAATATGGAGCAAACTTCCGATTTAGTAGATCGGGCGTGGAAAATTATTCTGGTATGAATCCCGCAGTAGGAGTAAAAATTTCGCGTCCAACTGTATTGACTCATCTGTATAATTTTTTGGGGGGAAACTAGATATTATTGGGCAGTACTAATATCATGTCATTCTGCTTCTATGGTGGCATGTGATGTGCTCTGGCATTCGCTTACGATCTCTTACGCCGGTCTTGATTTGTAATAATAGCCTTAGATATATTGGTCTAGCTTTATTAAAAAGTTCAAAATGTCTTCCTGCCAAATGACCACCAATTGATGTGAAATCTCTTACCAACTAAAGCAGATTTCCTAACCAGGGTTTTTATTTTTAGCACCAAGTGGATTCTTTTTCTCACCAATTAAATCAGAGTTCTCACCAATTACAGGAAATTACTCACCAACCATTGAGATTTCCCATTAACTGGTGATCGTTTAAATATTCCTCAAAAGTACATACCAATTAAACTTACCAATTAAACTTAATTTTTTTTAAGTACTTAAAATTTTTACTATTTCTAATTGTGTTACTTGCTTGAGATTTAATTAATTGATTTGAAAACTTATTTACAGCAAAGAGTTGAGTTTTGCAAGAGCTTTTGAATACTTTCAATGCATTCCGAATCAATTACAGCGTATCAACGGACTTATTTGCCGAGAATAGAATTTAATTAAAATAGTAAGACAATTTTAATATAAATAGTTTCTTTAGATTAACGCTCAATGAGTCAAGTATGAATCCCACACCCGGCATAGGCTACTAACTAACCAGAAAATTGTGTCATACCTGTATTATTTGTTCGTTCGCATATTTGTTTCTGGTTTAAAACGGTACTTTTTCGGCATCATTAATATTACGCCGTTGGTAATATTGAACTAGTACTAAAATCTTTTTTTTT
>JAQFZY010003236.1:0-10046 GCA_034696285.1 Hypogastrura burkilli | reverse complement strand
CATTGATTTTAAGTTAGGTTAGGTTCGGACTCTTTCCGGAAACATTGATTTTAAGTTAGGTTAGGTTCGGAAACTTTCAGAAACGTTTCGGAAACATTGATTTGAAGTTATGTTAGGTTCGGAAACTTGCCGGAAACATTGACTTTAAGTTCGGTTAGGTCATGTTAGGGTTTGGACGGGCCCAGTGGTGCCGGCGGCTCGAATTCGATGTCCTTGAGATAATATCGGTCGGATTGGGTTATAATCGGCACAACGTTACCCAAAGAGGTTACTATAATTCGGTCTCTCGGGTTTCCGCTCATTCCCATTCCCCCCGGATCGTAAGATCGGGAAACGTGCTAGTACTACATATGTATGTATGTACTACATGACGTACACGAGGGTAACCCGTCCGGTTTCATGGAACACAACAGGAAAGCTTGATTTGATTGAATATAGGGCGGATGAGCATATGATGAGCATATTCTTCATCCTGATTCCTATTGACCTCGAAAAGAGTGGATTAGATCGGATATCCGGCGTGGTTGTGAATTGAAGGGTGCTTGTGGGAGGCATAGCGGGAAGGAGCCGAAGTTAAGGTTAAGGTTGTGATGAGGATAACCCAAATCCAAATTGTCAGGAGTTGGGGCCTATTCTATGTGAATGGATTGTTGATGGTGGGACCCCGATTGTTGAGGTGTATAAAAGAGGCTTATATGCCGTGGCCTACTGATCCTAGCCCCAACTATCCTACTGATCCGGTATGAGAGAGATGCGTATTTTGAGCTGTAACGGGACAGACTCGCTCTCAGCACACCAACCAAGACCAAGAAGGAGAGGAGAAGATGAGGATCTGGGTCAATCGGTTAGTTGGCTTCTGGGAGCTCTCAAGACACCATGTCCGCACGCCCGGGAAACTCTCAGCTCCCATCAGCCGCTGTCAACGTCAACCCGCCTTCAGTTGCCACTAATCAGCAACCTGCAAAACCTCCAGCACCCTTCCCCACCGTCCAGGTACGTCACCCAAACTGAACCAGACTTATTTCTTGACCTCTGACTAAGACAAGAACCATAGTCGTCCCGCTTCTCCTTCGGAGCCTGAAAGGTTCCCATTCTTTTTGACATGACTGACCCATTTTAAACACTCTAGGGACGGACGTCAGGCTCAGGCAACTGTCACGGGCGTTCTCCAAATCTGAATCCGACCAAGTGGGTCTCAAGCTAATACATACGTTCAGTGTATTAAAAAAAAAATACGTATGGTTTTTGTGTAAATTCATCCTACATATAATTACGGGAATGAAGTACCACTAGGCCTGAGAAAAAATACGGATATCTTTGAACATTTGGATCAATTCCTACTTACAGTACATTATTACACCTATTGTACTTCTACATGGCAGAAGTGAAAATTGCATGTATATGTGGTAAGCGGTGTTTACTCGGTAGAGAGGTAGAGACAGAAGACAGACGGTGTGTGAATTCTAGTAACAATAGTGAGAATAAGAATCCGAGTAACAACGAACGCACGCAACGAACGCATTATTTGTTTGTATTTGGAGTCAATTGGATAAGTAAAGCTTTAATGAAAAATTGCTGACAGCATTATGTAGTTGAGAGTATTAAGGAAACTATCCTATAAGTACTAGATATGTATATGTAAGTATAATTTATATACATACATCATACATCAGTTTTTCTGCTTACAAACTTCTGGATCATATTAAAACCACAGCTTAGGTTTTCGGTGTATCAATTTACGTATTATATATATGCATAGGTATACATAGCTGATGATTATAATTTTTTGGTGAAGCATTTAATGGAGGTGGTGCCTAATTGAAAATTCAGAACATTAGAGCATGCGGTTGGTCACAGTTTGGGTCCAGTAAAAGGTTTTGTATGGTACCCAGTGCCAATTACCAATTAGCGGTGTCCTGATTACTTTTTAAAAGTTAAAACAAAGCAACACCATTCACCATTCATCGTGCGGCCAATTGTAAATTGTACTCGGTAACTTGTTCCCAAACCGCTTTAGTCTAGATTATCCTTCACCGTTGCTCACAAAATTGAATATGTATTGTGCTCACAATCACAATTTCGGTTTCTTTCTTAGAAATCCACTGAAATTCGCTGAGTGTCATTTATGCATGTAACAAAAAATAAGAGATGACCATCTGCATCATTTGCACACCACCAATAAAATATAAAACTTATTATATAAATCATACCTATCCTGAATTACTTATGCGTGTGCTTGTGCTGCTCATAGGATTGTCCTTGTTAGCACTTAATTATGCATGACGTAGTACTCTTACCTCATATGTAGTAACATACCGCGTTATACATACTATAATACTATAAACGATTCTCACGAGAATTATCCTACTGCTTAAAAACTTGTGAAAAGTAATATTAGTAATAAGCCAATTCAGTTTGGGGTTTCGGTTTTGTTAATATTTGGCATAACTCGAAGCCATTTGACGCAGGCAGCCAGAGTGAGCGGAGTGTTGGACAGGTAGGAGACAGGACCGTTTTCTTTCGCATGGGTTTAATATTTATGTAGAACTTGCTCCCTCTGGTTTTTCTTCCTAGTCCTAGTTTCAAACATTCAATTACAAGTTTCAATCAAACATTCATTTGAAAGATATTAAATATATTTCTAGTTCTTATGCGTTATTTTATTACTGCGTCAAACATGAGAGTGTCCAGCTTCAAGTTTCTGGAGGGGTTTTAGGTTTTAGTGAGTTTCCAAACTCAATATGCGAAATTATTTTAGTTTTAACGTTAAAAAGCGCTTCAGATTGATTTTTTCGACGTGATTTGAACTGACGCATGACTAATTTGTACCACTCCCTTCCGCAAAGATACGCAATTACCCTGAACCTGAACTTAGATGGTCCTTAAATAAATCAAATCAATAAGACGTTGGTAAGACAAGAACCCCAAGAAAGTTACAGGCAAAAAAAACGTGCTGTTTCTGAACCATGAAAACCTATACTGGAGACGCCCATGGCGTGAGCGAACGTAAAAGCGCTTATGAATTCGAAATGTTTGTCATCTTGTCTTACGACTCTCACATTGTTTGTCATCTCATCATGTCTTTACGTGGGCTAATAAAGATACGCTTCTGCGCTCGCGGTGATTGATCGATTTAAACGTTAAATTGGAATTCCTTATACGTAAAGATTTGAGTGAGGTCGGGGTCGGGAAGCCTCTTACTAAACCCCAGTTCAGCTCCAATTGCCTCCGTTAAATGCTTATATTGATATGCTGTAGGTTTACATATGATCATTTAAATCAGGTAAGGTTAGTTTACGAAAATTCTGTTTACCTAACTAAAACAACCGTGAAGATTGCTTCGCAATCTAAACTATGTATGGTTAGCTTTCACGGTTTTAATTGTTTAAACTCCCATGTACTTCGGCCTACGACGTGTGAGTTTTACCTTGTGAACTGGGACTGAAGTCAGATTAGTCAGACGGAATGCTACTCGTTGAATCGTAAATTAGTGGAATGTCTAACTAGGATCAATTACGTATTGTCTGTGTTCCAGGTGACCGCTCGTGTACTGTTTGGTTCTGTTAATGCGATCTCGACGCTGCAAGCTGAAAGAAAGAGACGGCGATGATTCTGTTCCTAATAATCTTCAGTTCACTCCACTTTATATCAAATTATTCGGTGTCTGGACAGTTGAGGGCCGCGTCCGACCCTCTCCTGAGCAGTCCGCTCTACTACGCGGCATATATAGCTAGAGCTGTTGAGTCAGGACTGAGCGACGCCGCGGAGCTTTTTGAAGTGATCGAACCTGCTCTGTATAAAAAAGGTGAAACTTTTTAGTATTAGTAGTGAAAGTAGTAGTTAGTCATTAGTCGTGCTGGTAGTTTACTAGTTAATACGTAGATTTGGCTTCTGTCGTATAACGGTTATAAACAAGTTTAGATTATGTTTGCAACCAGATATTTTCCTACGCGGAGATCATCCTTCAGTTTACTTAGCTGCCATCAATCAACAAACTCCGCGAGCAAAGGAGCTCTCGAGATACGCCTATGCTACGCTGCGGGCTACGTCTTTCTTAAAGGAACAGTACGTGAAACACTCATATGGCCCTCGTCAGGGAATCTCGACTTTTTTGGTATAAAATGACTTTATCTAACAGGCTGGATAAGGTCCGAGATGATCGGGATCACAAGCTCTCAAAGATATCCTTGAGAAACACTCCGCTACGGTATTCCAACTGTCCCCACAAGTTAGTTTTATATTCACACACTACTACGCTATCTACGAATCCTATCCATCATCCAAATACTATAATTTTATAATTTGTCGTTTTATCACCAACAATCTGAACCAACTTTTTCTACAGACGACAGACGGACGAATGCCCAGAAACTGCACGGGTCTACCGTGCGGCAGACGGCACGTGCAACAACTTGAAACGTCCAGCATGGGGATCGAGCTTTCAGCCTTTTGCAAGATACCTTCAGCCAGAATATGATGATGGTAGGAAGGAATGTTTCTATCCCCCCGCCTCTGAAGCGCTCATAAGTTCGCTAACCGTGTTCCAATATTCTCACACTTTACACAATTCTTGGGATTCCGCAGCAGGATTTGGCTTGCCAATCTTAAACTGTAATATTACGACAATTCCACATTCGTTTTAGGTGTTTCAAGTATCCGGAAATCTGTCACGGGAAACCCATTGCCTTCTGCACGACGAATATCAACTCGAGTTCATAAGGATGTCTCCCGACCGTCCTCAACTTTCACACTCATGGTGATGCAGTAAGTCAGCCAAAAGCCGAAGACTACGGTGCTAATCTCGTGAAACCTGCTGTTTGTTCTGTTGGCTGGGGTTAGACAATTCATAAGATATAGGAAAAACCTACATATATTGAATGTACATTCGAGGTGGGGACAATTTTTGGATCACGATTTAACTCAAACGAGCCAGACGAGATCCTTCAATCACTCCGTTCCGAAGTGTTGTCACGTGAGTGAGAGTCACCCGGACTGCCTTCCAATCGAGATCCCGCCGGATGATCCATATTACAATGGGACTGAGTGTATGGAGTTCATCAGGAGCTCCCCCAGCCCTCGCCATGACTGTTCCTTGGGACCACGAGAGCAACTAAACCAAGTTTGCTCAAAAATAAACATCTGCCCTCACAATTACTACTACTCTGCCTTGATTCCGCCCATCGTTAGATTGTCCGTCCCAGATAAGCCTCATAAGCATAGGTGGGATTTGCATAATAAAGGAGACTAATCATTTTATCCCATCTAGCTGACCTCTTGGCTGGACGGAAGCGTTGTTTACGGTTCAACTGAAGAAGATCTCCGCCATCTCCGCCTCTTCAAGACTGGGAAGCTCAAATACCACAACATGCAGAATCGGAAGGCTCTCTTGCCGCGTCTCCATCATCCGCATGAAGGGGAGTGCATCGTGTCCTCCCCAAGACTGTTTTGCTTCGCTGCAGGAGATGTATGATACTTCTTATAAACTACCAGCCTCATCGCCTTATTCGCCCAGTCTAAGAAAGTTTTAAATTCTAAGATTTCCTCAATTAGGGCAGAGCGAACGAGCAGCCTGGGCTCACGACGATGCATACGATTTGGTTGCGACAACACAACTTGATTGCGGAAAAATTGGTTCTCATCAATCCACATTGGGGCGAGGTATGAATCCCCAAACTAGTACTACGCCGTAAAACCAGCTCCTCGGCCAGGCCCAAGAAAATGGGCAAATTATATATTTTCTATTATTTCAACGATTTCAGGAGCTTGTCTTCCAGGAAACTCGGAAGATTGTGATTGCCCACTTGCAGCACATTACATACAAAGAATTTTTGCCGCTTGTGCTGGGACCAACAGTGCTGAAGGTAAGTTATCTGTTGCGGTGAGTTAGTTGTACACTCACCTATTTTGCATCTGTCACCTTTTGAAATCTTCTTCAGAGTCCAGGGCAATATTCTTTAATTTGCTAAATGATAACAAAATTATTCTAAATAGGTTTTTGGGCTCCGGCTTCTTAAAACTGGGTTCTACAGAGAATACAACACGAGTGTGGATGCGAGCATTACGACAGTGTTCGGCACTGCTGCATTCCGCTTCGGTCATTCCTTAGTTCAGCCTCAGTTGAATAGATGTGATGAAGCACATAGAGAGATGCCTTATAGTAAGGGACATTCAAGTTTTGTATATGGACACTTTTAGACATCGCTCAATTCACGTCTAGCCGCTTATATTGCACGAATTAACAACTTGCATTCTTGTGGACACAGAAGTTGACTTAAGCATGGAGCTGATGAGTCCTTCTAATTTGCATAACTTTGGAGAAGTGGATCGGATTTCATTGGGACTCGCGTCTCAAAGATCTCAGCGACGAGACGAGTTCATTACCGCCGAGCTCACTAATCACTTGTTTCGAACCCAAGGTCACAAGGGGCTCGACCTGGCTTCAATCAATATTCAGCGGTGAGTCAGCCAACAATTGGTAAAGAAGCAAACGAATGGATCGGGCTATCCTAGTTAGTAATCATAGTCTGCTAGGGCCAGGATGAATTGTCTAACAATATCTATTCCACAGAGGAAGAGATCATGGACTGGCCCCATATTTAAAGTGGCGTGATGCTTGCGGCCTACTCAAGCCGTTGAGGCATAATGGGCCGCTGGTTAATTGGAGTGACTTTGCTGAAGCAACTGGAATACCTTCGTGTAAGTGAATGACCCTGCAGCCTGCAGCAGAATGCAACTAGTCTACGAGTCTGGCTCTAATATTTGCAGTTTTTGCAATTTCTTTTCCATAGCTAAAGTGGAGATGCTGGCCGATAGTTACGAGAGTCCTTGGGACGTTGACTTGTTTCCAGGTGGAATGATTGAGCTCCCAGTCCGAGGCGGTCTGGTTGGCCCAACATTTGCCTGTCTCATTGCTCAGACATTTAGGAACTTGAGGCGAGGGGATCGGTTCTGGTATGAAAATCCAGCTCAATTTACATCCAGTCAACTTCAGGCCATCCGAAACATCAGTCTGGCCAGAGTTCTTTGCGATACAAGTGACTCTATTCAATCCATGCAGCCCATAGTATTCCTCGCTCCTCATTTGCTAAAGTATTGATACCTTTTTTTCAAGCTCCGATAACATTTAGCGTATTTTATGTCCTTTCCTGGTCTCCAAACATATTGCACATTCTCATTCCATCTACTAGGAATCGCATTGCTATATGTTCTTTCTCAGGAATCCCCATGCTCGTTGTTCGGATTCGGGAGCAATACCCTACATGGATTTGACCTCTTGGAATCAGTTCAATCCAGAAGAAGTGCCCTATGTCAAGCCTCCTAAACCCCTGGGCACAGAGCCGCTCAGTGACGACTTGCGGTTCTATTCCATGCTCGACTTGACAGACTCCTCTGAAAGCTTTACTGACGACTTTATTAACATAACTGCTGGTTTCTTTGACTCCTGCACGATCAAATAGAAATTCTAGACGGAAGGACGATTTAGAAATCAACAACCCGTAGCTTTATTATATGTTATTACTATTACCTAAACATTTTTTACTAATTTTATAATACTAAACTCCCTCAAACTCTTCACTACAGAGAACAGTTATATATGGCAAGATTAAGGAAAGAATAAAAGTCTGAGACTAATTTAGGCAAGTTAAATCCGGTCGCTCGTTCAGGAAGTAACATTGCATGAACAAACGCTCTTACGAGCTCTTGCGTGTAGCCCTACGTGCCACACGGAATGACGAATGACTACCGTAAAGCGAATCACTACCGCGAAACTAATCACTACAGTGAAAAGAATGACTACAGACAGTGAAATGAATCACAACATTGAAATGAACCCCATTGTTTGCTAATGTCTTTAAATTCCATGCCAATTTAACGATTTTTAAGAAAGTTTTGAAAGAGATTGGTTATGTGTATTTTAGTGTATACGAATCCGTTGTTAACTCAAATTGACTTCGGGGGACCCTTTCAGATCACACCGGGGTCGTGGGGCTACCGGTAGACCAGAAAACTGGTTTGTCAACTGTATTCATGATCGCCAGACTCGTCCGGTCATTTTGATATGTCACATGACATGCCGCGGCCGGCATGACCCCGGGTGACATCTTAGAGGTCACCACATGACCACATAAGTTAAAATCGAAAATTCATTTCTAGCATATAACTCTGCATGCATTGGGGCATCTAAATCCATTACTAACTTGAATTCGCCTCGGGCGACCCTTCCGGGTTCCCTTGGGGTTGTGCGGTCGTGGGACTACCGGTAGGACGGAGAACTGGTTTGTCAACTGCATGCATAATCCTCAGGCCCGAACGGTCATTTTGATATGTCTCATGAACTGGTGTGGTCGGGTTGACCGTGGGTGACCGCCATAAGTCAAAATCGAAAAATCATTCCTAGCATATGACCTTGTATGGCTTAAGGCATCCGAATCCGACCGCTAACTCGAATTCAACTCGGGCGACCCTTCCGGGTCACCCCGGGGTCGTGGGTTCACCGATATGCCAGAGAACTTGTTTGACGACTGTATTTATGATGCCCCGACCCATACAGTCATTTTGGTATGTCACATGACATGGTGTGGTCGGCATGACCCCAGGTGACCTTTCGAAGTAACCTGGGTCGCGCAGGGGTCAAATCACGGATCCAACCATAAAGTAACACTCAGATGGCGATTATGGTCCGGGTCATTTGGAGTCATTTGCCAGAGTGGCACCTTCGATTTTTAGAATCTACGAAAAAAGCTGAGTATAACCGTTGAGACCATGCCATGGTCGTACCACCATGTTTCGCGCAAATATGCTCATCGCCTGTGTTATAGAGATAGTGAGTTTTGACTAAGCATAATAATATATTGTTAATTAACGTGTCTTTTTATTTTAAAAACAAGAACCCGCGTTAGTGCTCCGCATAACTCCGACTCCGAAATATTCGGAGCTCTTACTCAGAACTCCGGCTCCGGTTCCGGGGAAGTTATTATTCCTCATGATATCGCCACTCTTCCCTTAAAGACCAGATTCACCACAATCCGATTTTAGTAAGTGTAAGTGCTAGCAAATTGCATGACATAATATGCGGTAAGCTCTTGGCCACTTCTACCCAAATTGTCAATAGCGGATAGGTGCTTATTCATATTTAGCAGAGTAGAAGTAGTATAAATATAAACGTGACTATTTTTCTATGATACCTAATTTCTTAATTTCCTTATATATTAGGGGCTTTTAGCTGACAAATTTATAACTTTCCGCGACTTATAAATCGGTTTGCGCAAGCCCGCTTATAAGTGTCATGGTTTGAAGACCCGCGACTTATAAGTCTGACATAATTCCAGTCAAAATCATTTTTTGTGAGCCGAATCCGAATCCTAGTTTTACACCTGCCTGTCGAACAGAATTAAACAAGTATGCCTAGGAAGTCAGAAAAAGAAGAACTGAAGGAGTTACTGCTTCTAACTGGAGCTGTAGGAATCTGTTGCCCAGAATGAAGATTTTGGATACTCAGCATATAATGACCCTAATGACCCTTACCCTTACACTTATGAGTACACTTAAGATTATTAGAATTTGAGTAGGATAAGTATTTTATTCCAGCTGAACTTGTTTTATACAGAACTTGAAGTACATAAATACTAAAAAACTAATTATTCTGTGCTCTTGCTTGTTCAATGTGCAGCTGAAGTTGTAACTTTTTCAATTCAAATGAATGCACCTTTTCAAGCTTAATCATTTCGTGTTCACTTTGCTCCTTTAGGTCATTGTAGGAAGACTTCACCTAAAAATAAGAAACGTGCATGAGTTAGTGGACTTAAATGTACAAGCACAGTCAAATTCAACATATTACGTACTTTTTCAGCCTTCGAGTCGAGTTTCTTTTGTTGGGTCTCCTTTAAATAATTTTCATTTATTTATTTTCCTAAATTTTTTAATCCTTCGCAATTTCACTCGTAGTTCCTTGACCTTCGGTCTCAAGTGCCTGAAACTATACAATTAAAAGAAACATACATATCAATATTCTATTACATTTTACACTTGATGTATCTTGCACTATA